>CM024757.1:100660296-100763045 GCA_014218235.1 Colocasia esculenta
ATTTTGGGTCAATAAAAGTCATTTGAGATTTATTTAAGAGTTAGTGTGACTTCTTATCGTAATTAGGAAATAAGTTGGACAACCCATTATCAGGTGTATAAAATGAGATCATAAACTAAATGAGAAATTTATGGTGGACTCCAAACAATATGTGGGGATAGTCCATAAAAGAAATCGGATCAATGGACAACATAAGACCATGAACAAATTCAAGTATGAAATTAGTAAATAAATAACTTCCGTATTATCGGAATAATAGAACTTACGTACCACTATCGTACGTGAGAAAACACATCAGAAATTCTGTAAAAATTATAAGTCAACCCCAAATATTGTCCCTAAGTGTTCCATGAAGGAATTCGTGCAACGAAAAATCTGATTGGTCGAGTGTATGTCACACGTGACCAGTTACCCGAATTAGGAAACTAAGTCGGAAAATTGTTAACAAGGAAAATGACCCAACCATAAATTAAATAAACATATTGGAGAGACTTCCATATCATGTATTAATAACCCATAAACAAGATTGGGCTAATGGAGCGCATTTGGCCCAAGGATAGAATTGGGACAAGAAAATACCCAGAAATTCATGTATGTAATTATGCAGTGATTAGGGAGGGCAATTTAGGGTTACAATAAGGGTGATTAGTCATGTAAGGTAAGCCAAAACCAGACCCAACCCTATGAGGAGGTTTCCTAAACTTTGCTACCTCCTTTGGGTGAGAGAATCCCAGATTTTGGAAAGTGGGAAGCAGAATTCGCAGCCCCCTTTCCTAGTCCCATTGGGACATGAATTAGAACTCTAAAACTATAAGGACTCCTCAAAAAACATTTAGGGAAGGGTTAGCAACAAGTTGGGGTCATGAGCAACAAGGTTGGAGCGCTGGAGGAGTGGAGAACGGCTGGGGAAAACGTGGTCTTCCTCAACCTCGCTCTGCATCAACCCAGAAATCTGCAGAGAGTTATTAGCATTCAAAGGTAGGTTGTCACGCCCCAACGCAGAATATCGGAGCGCGATGGCAGTTGCAAGAAAAGGTATAGAGCGTATACTAGACATCAAACCAGTGCACACTGAATAATACTAAAGCAAATCTTTCTCATTAATAATTTTCCAAATGTCTAGTTACAACCACTAATATCAGAGCCATTCTAAAGGGCCCAATTACATTGCAACAGAAGGAAATAACTAACTACAACTCTAAGATAACATAATGACTCAAGGGTACTCCTGGCTTCACTCTTGGTCATTCCCTTCCTCGTGAGTGTACGTGTCATCCTCGGTCTCACCTGAGAACACAACATCAAATAACGTAGGGTGAGCGATAGCGCCCAGTAGGACTTAAATCTCAGGCTCAAGCAGGCTTTAAATAATTGACGCATTTAATGGCAGAGTGTCTAGAGATAGCAGGTACAAGAGAGTCAAATATAGTAAGAGATAGCACAACAGGTAACAATAGCACGAGATCGAGTATAGTTTCCAAAAATAGCACAAGTATCGAATATAGCACGAATAGCAGGATGGCCGTAGCACAACTAGCACAAGTATAGTAATAGCACGACGAGTATAGCACTTGTTTGTCATTCTAGACATCGAGAGAGTATAGCACGTTTGTGTTTTGATTGTCATATAGATAGTCGAGATAGATAGCACTTGAGTGTAATGCCAAACACTCTGATCATTTAACTCCCATGGGCACTAGCACTTTCGGGCGCACATCCTAGGACCAGATCGGCCCTTTATATATTGCCAAGCATTGGTTATATTGTTTATCTTTAGACAATCAGTCAATGGCCAATATAGAGTACCAAGAAATAGATAAGAGCACTAGATGAATAGATGAGATAGTGGAGTGAACGTGAGTAGGTGAGTGAGTAGAGTATAGATGAGAGCTAATGGACATTGCACGTAATACGTCGAGTAATCAGGCGATAGTAACAGTCGCACAACACGCGCACTTCGTGTTGGCAGTCAGGTGGAACTCACGACCCTACCACTGGCCTTTTTATGCACAGGTCCAGAGGTTCGGCGTGATTTAAGACGAGAGTGAATCTCTAATAGCCGTTTGGATCATATAGATCCCTAAAGGGTATCATAGGTATTAGGGTACAACCGGCTCGTCGACCATGTGGGAATCCATGATCAGAGGAGACTTACGGAGGCCTTGTGCAAGAGTTCACTAGTCCGGCGAAAGGAATATCCGACGGAGAGTTCACCACGAGCCAAGAAAAGTGTGTATATAAAACATGTGCTCGACGTTCTAGAGGAATTCTAGGACAGTGGAGCGTCGATATCGATATTATAAACAATGCAAGAAACAAATATAAGTCCTTAAAATAGGGCAATTAATGTACTTTATTTCAATAAATTACCAGGCACCTTATGATATATTTTCTGCAATATTTCAGCCATAAATGGATGGTTCAAGTGTGTGCAAGTGCAAGAGAATTCATAGCTAGAAATAAGTCATGAACATGTATTTTAAATCATTCAATATAGCACAATTTTTAAGTAGGGTTTTTACTGGGGGTATAACCGTAAGAAGGCGACATAGCCCAATGATGATTGCGACAGAGTAGGCAAATCGCGACATAGGTACTGTCGCGACGGCCTAGTGAACGCGACAGGGTCTTGTACGGGTCGCGACAGGGCTTGCAAATCGGGTACTAAGAACGCGACGGCTTACCTGTCGCCTTCTTGGTCGCGACAGGAAGGCTGTCGCAATCAGGCCCCAGAAAGCGACGTATCGAGGTGTCGCCTTCTAGTTGTCTGCGCCTGACTCTGACAGGAGTCAGACCAGACATTGGATTGCGGACCAGAACATTTAAATTTCGATATAGGGTCATTTAGAAAATCATAACTAATTATATAGTCAACAAAAATCATGAAACCAGTTGCAAATTAAACTAGACATGTAAGGGTACTTCCAGTAAATCGAAATCTGAGAGAGAGCATGGTTTGAACATGGTTTGAGCATGAACAACAACGAGTAACACAGAACATGTCATAGAGAGCAAGACTGATTTAATTCGAGCAACATGCTCAATGAAATTTAGGCTTTTTGGGGGCAAATAATCCCTGACAACAAGAAGTATCTACAGTAAAAATTTCGTAGCATGGGATCAAGTCTACATAGAGATTTGAATTAAACATGACACCTCGGGGTTATCATGTTTGTAGTTCTTCAAAAATTAAGAACAAATAATAGGATGGATGGAAAAATATGAAACTTGGGGGTTTCGTTCAAGAGGGTAGGAAGAACCTACAGAAAAAGTTTCATGGTTTATGCTTGTGAGAATGCCTACCTTGACTCGATTTCCTCTTCTAGGGCTAGAACTTGAAGAACGGGGTTGAGAGCTTGAAAGGTTCTTCTTCCTACGAATCTCCTCCTCCTTGGCCTCTCCTCCTGGTCCAAGAATCCCTTGACTTGAGCTTGGTTTGGCCAAGAGGGTTTAAGATGTGTATTTATGTAAACACAAGTTCCTATTCCTACTACTACTCAAATTCCTCTTAATTCCGAGATTTCCTTACTCCCACCTTCCCTCCTTGCTTTCCAATCTCTATTTAGACTTGGAAGAGATCCAAATTCGTGCTAATCCATATGGGGTAGGTTTAGGAATCCTATTATGACTCAAACTAGCTATTTAATGTATTAAATAACTCTTTTCTATTTAAGTAATATCTAGTTACGAATTTAGGGTATTTTCCTATTATTCCCCTTTTATAATTTCTTATTTTGACCCATAAATTTCTAATGGGTCCATTTAATAAAGCCCATTACTTGTTTTCATTTAATGGGTTTCGTTTAATTCCTTTTTGTGTGAATCTTCCATTATTTAATTTTCTTTTATTGATTTTTTTTTCAAATAATTTGATTTTTAATTATTATAAAAATCCAGGTTGCTACATAGGTGTTCTCGGGCCAAGATTAAAGAAAACTAACACCATCATGTAGTTCTTCAAGTCTAGGTTCATTTTCACTTGGTTTGACTAATTTTCATGGAGTATACATTGTGTATTTGTAGTTGTCCCAAAGTCTCGCACAGTTAGGGCATTCCCCGTTCTTCTTATTTTGCACGTGATTTGAGGCTGAATTAGACTAAACTTCCTTCATGAAAGTTCTTCTACTTGTAGTCACGATCATCGTTTATGTTAGATGTTTTGTCCAAAAGTCTTTCCTTAGAGAGTTATAGGCGTGATAAGAGAGTCACTGCATGATACTGTGATTTCAGGCTGCACTTAGCTTTATGTTCTTCATATATTTGTGGATTAGAGACTGAATTAGATCAAACCCCCAACATCAAAGTTCTTCTACTAGTTGTCCTCGTCATATTTTGTGTTGAACGTTTTGTCTAAATGTCATTCGTTAGAGAGTTATAATAGGGGTAAGTAAATTGCTGCATGAGACGTGTTTTTGGGTTACCCTTGACCTATATGTTTTCTGGGAAGGCCTCTAGTGTCGACACTACCTGATCTAGTGTCGACACAGTATCCCAAATTAGCCCAAAAGGTGTTTTGGGAAGGCCTCTAGTGTCGACACTACTTGATCTAGTGTCGACACACTGTCCCAAATTGGCACAAAAGGTTTTCTGGGAAGGTCTCTAGTGTCGACACTACCTGATCTAGTGTCGACACTACTTGACCAGTTCTGCATTATTTTGCCTTGTGTTTGAAGCATTGTGTCGACACCAGTAAGGGGTGTGTCGACACTTCCCTTGCAAAAAAAAATTACATATCTGGGGTCTGATCATTACATGATGTCTATTAGCATGTACATGATGTTATATAGTATGCATAGACCTAAAAGAAATCAACCCATTGAAAAATGGTAATGATACGAATATGATTCTAATGTGTAATTGTGATTGTCATTATGTTCATTGGATTATCTTGTGATCTTGCCTATTGTCAATTGAAATGATAAGAATTTGTTGTGAATATGGGGATGAATATATGTTAGTATGGACTTGTTAGTGAAGTTAATATCATGATTTGCATATGAGTTTCAATAGTTACATGCTTTCCAGTGTTCCATTAATTATTTGTCCATATGCATACATGCTAGGAAGATCCGTGACTCGTCACTTACACATTTGCACGAGTAGGCACACCCTTCTTGGGGAATTGGGAGCTCTCTGCCAGTTATTCTGAATTGGTAGATTAGCGACGTTTCCCTTAAGACCTCCGTAAGACTCCGCTCTCTATGGATTTCCACATAGATGTCGAGCTGGTTGTACCATGAAGTACCCTGGAGATAGAAAGCACATGTCCTGCATACGATCTGTCTTTAGAAACATCCTCATGTCAAGACATAAATGGATTATGAAAGATGATACATCGTTATACTGCCTTTTGTTCTCTTGAGCTATTTGTCATACCTTGACTCTATGAATGATCATGTTCCTTTTACTATGAGCTTGTCATTGAAACTCTGTGGCCATAATATGAATATATTTGTTCGGCACAACGTGGGACTTTGGTCCATTTGACCAATGCCTATGCAATAGGGGCCTGTCCGGTTCTGGGGAGGAGCGCCCCAACGTACTTATTAACCGCAGGAGTATGGACTCTTGGTGCTTGGCATAGCACAACGAACACGCAAGGTTGTGAAAATGTGCCTTTGTTTGATATGATAAGTTTGATCTGATATGATATGATAAGATTTGATATGATACATCTGATCATGTGAACACATGATATCTGTTTGAATATGGTCAAATCTCTTTTGATACAATTCTACTCTTGAAATATCTGTCCCTTGTATATGCAACTCGACATTTGATCTAAAATGATATCTGTTCTACTCTGCTATTTATTTGTTAGTATTGCATGCATTGCCATCATATACATGTTCATATCTTGCCTAATTAAAATGTTAATCATGTATATTAGTGCCCGCACAATATTGAGATGTTAATCCTACTGAGCTAGTTCGCTCACTCTATCATCCTGCCCCTTTCAGGTAGTGATGAGGAACCAGTGGAGTCAATGGGGCTGGGCAGAGTGATGAGCACCCGCTATATGAGAGTTGACAGTTTAGAAATAGACATTTGAGTAGTTGATGTATTAGAGAAACATGATATTTGAATAATGAACCCTTTCAGTGAGTTCTTTCAATGTAAGGTTTAACTAGTGGATTGAAATGGAATAAAGAGTACCTTTGAAGACATTATTATGGTCTGAAATGTGTGGTTATATGTAATTGTTACTCTGCGTTACTCAACTGTGATACGCCTATTTGTATCGTTCACGTCTCCCGGTATTTATTCTGCTGCTAAATATCGGGGCATGACAGTTGGTATCAGAGCCCTAAACTTTAGGGTCCAAGGGAATAGGAACATAGGATGAAACTAGATCACACGAGTCAAAATCTGTCGTACCTAATGTGAGCTTGGGTAGAACCATGGGAATAGAAGTCACATGTGATATATTTAGATGACTGACTTATATTAATATCTTGAAGGTACTTAATACCTTAATGGCTGCCGAGCGAGCCGGGCTTTCCCCTAAGTCCTAGGCAATCAGGAATGATAGGATAAGTGTCATTATAACCCTTAGCTTATGTCAAGAACTTGGTACCTACCTGGTGAGATTAGGTAGAAACTTGGGCTTAGTCCAAAATTTTATTAATAACTAAATATGTAAGTTACAAGGCATCAACAAGGAGTAAAGAAGACTGACCGTGTGATGGTTGTTTTGAAGGAACTTAAATAAACAGCAATGGAGTATATACCTACACCATCTATGGACGGACAAAGATCGGTCCAAAGATTAACCAAAGCACTACGACAAGCTGCTCAACTGTTAAAGGATGCCCTAATAATGGCTAAGGGAGATACAAATGGAAAGGAAAGGTCTATGGATGACAAAGGAGTTGGCGAAACTAATAAGAAAGAACAATTACAACCACAGGAAACTCCAAACCTATAGCCAGAGAGAAACGGCCCAACAACAGTAACAGATCGCACAAGACAAAGAAGTGCAAGAAGAAACTAGTTCTCGCTCCTGTAGAAAGGTGCCAGCATTGCAACAAAATAAATCATCGGTCCGAGGAGTGCTGGTGTAACACCCTAGAAAATTTAGCAATTTAAAAATTTTAGAAATATAGAGGGATAAAAAATAAATAATTGTATTGGAGACTTCCATCACCATGTAATTATGCCTATAGAACACATTTGGCCCAAGGATATGAATGAACTGGACAGGGAATTACCCAGTAATTCGTGTAGGTAATTATGCCATAATGAGGAAGGGCAATTTAGGGTTAAAAGATGGTTGATTAGTCATGTAAGGTAAGCCAAAACCGAACTCAATCTCAATTAGTGGTTTCCTAAACCTTGGCTACCTCTTTTGGGTAAGGGAATCCCAGATTTCCTGGAAACTAGGAAACAGAGCTCGTAGCCCCTTTCCTAGTATCGTTAGGACTCTTAACAACATCCTAAAACTATAAGAACTCGTCCCTAAACTCTTGGGGAAGGTTAACAACGAAGTTTGGGTCGTTTGGAGGCAAGCAAGAACTTCTGAGGAGCAGGAGAAAGGCCGGGAGTCCGTAGCTTCATCCCCTGCATCTTCTGTTGCATCCAGAACATCAACGGGTTTTAGATCTTCATAAAGGTAGGTGTTCTCGAGCCAAGATTAAATAAAACCGACACCATCATGTAGTTATTTGAGTCTAGGTTCATTTGCAATTGTTTTGATTGGTTTGCATGGAGTATACGTTGTGTATTCGTCAGTTTTCTGAAGTCTTGCACAGTTAGGGCTTTTTCTTGTTCTTCTAGTTATGCACACGATTCGAGACTGAATTTGACTAAACTTTATTCATGAAAGTTTTTCCACTTGACATCATGAT
Organism: Colocasia esculenta; assembly: GCA_014218235.1. Classification (NCBI taxonomy): domain Eukaryota; kingdom Viridiplantae; phylum Streptophyta; class Magnoliopsida; order Alismatales; family Araceae; genus Colocasia; species Colocasia esculenta. Next base: position 100,668,144 of record CM024757.1, read on the forward strand.
CATCTTATATGTTGGACGTTTTGTCCAAAGAACCTTCGTTAGAGAGTTAGGAGCATGATAAGAGAGTCTCTGTAGAATACTGCGATTTCGGGCTACATTTAACTCTTTGTTCCTCATATGTTTTCTTGGGATTCGAGATCGAATTAGATCAAAGTCTCAACATAAACGTTCTTCTACTAGTTGTCATATTCATCTTTCATGTTGAACGGTTTGTCTAAATATCATTAGTTAGAGAGTTATAGAGTTGGAAGTGTCACACTACAGGGGATATGTCATCTGGTTACACCTGAACATGAGTTTTTGTTCTGGGAAAGACACTGTGTCGACACAGCCTGGGCTAGTGTCGACCTGCTGTCCCAAAACAGCCCAGAAAGTGTTCTGGGAAGCCCTCTAGTGTCGACACAGTCCCATCTCGTGTCGACACACTCCCCCAGTTTGACCCAGAAAGTGCTGGGAAGCTGATCTAGTGTCGACACCACCTGTAGTGTTGACACACTGTCTCATATTGGTTAAGGGGTTTTCTGGAAGCTGTCTCTAGTGTCGACACTACTTGATCTCATGTCGACACGACTTGACCTTTTTGCCTTGTTTTTGATGCACTGTGTCGACACCACCTAGACTAGTGTCGACACTACCTGACCAGTTTTGCATGATTTTGTCTTGTGTTTGAAGCATTGTGTCGACACCACTTGATCTAGTGTCGACACTATCCTTACAAGATTTTTGTGTAATTTGAGTATAATCATTTCATGATGTCTTCAAGCATGTACATGGTGTTATAAGGTATGCATGGACTTAAAATAAATCAAACCATTAAAGGAAATGGTAATGATATGAATATGATTCTAATGTGTAAATTTTGATCGTTCTTATGATCCTGGATTATCTTGTGATCTTGCTTATTGTCAATTGATAAGATAATAATATGATATGAATGTGGAGATGAATACATGATTAGTACGGACATATTAGTGGTGTAAATGTTATGATTTGCATATAAGTTTCATGGTTACATGTTTTCCGGTGTTTAATTGATTATTGTCATATGCATACATGTTAGGAAAGTACATGTTCTACATATGATCTGTCTTTAGAAACACCCTCATGTCAAGACATTAATGAATTATGAAACATAAGATATGTCGTTATCCTGCCTTGTTCTTTTGAGCTGTTTGTCATTCCTTGACTCTATGAATGATCATGTCATTTTACTATGAGCTTATCATTGAAACTCTGTGGCCATAATGTGAATATGTTGTTTGGCACAACGTGGGACCTCGGTCCATTTGACCAATTCCTGTGCAATAAGGGCCCTGTCTGGTCCTGGGGAGGAGCACCCCAACGTACTTTTTAACCGCGGGAGTATGGACTTGTGGTGCGTGGCATGGCACTGATACGATATGCAAGATTTGTGTGAATGTGCCTTTGTATGATATGATAAGTCTGATTGATCTGATAAGATATGATTTGATATGATACGTCTGTTCACGTGAATACGTGATATCTGTGAATATGGCCAATCTCTTTTGATATGATCCTATTCTTGAAATATCTATCCATTGTATATGAAATTCGACATTTTGATCTGATATGATATCCGTTCTATTCTGTTATTCAATCTGTTAGTATTGCATATATTGTCATCATATTCATATGCATATCCACCTACTTAAAATGTTAATCATGTATACTAGTGCCCACACATTATTGAGATGTAAATCCTACTGAGCTAGTTCGCTCACCCTATCATCCTACCCTTTTTCAGGAAGTGATGAAGAACCCGTGGAGTCAGATGGGACCGGGCAAGAGTGACGAGCACCCGTCCTAGAATAGATGACAGTTTAGAAATAGAAATTGAGTAGTCTATGTAATAGTGAAACTTTTCTGGAAGATTATTTGAATAATGGACCCTTTGGTTAATTCTTCTTATATGAGGTTGTATCTAGTTGAAAGAAATGAATTAAAGTATACTATTAGTGACCATATTATAGTCTTGAATGTGTTGTTATATCTGAATGTGACTCTGCACTATTCAACTGTGATACGCCGGTTTGTATCGTTCACGTCTCCCGGTATTTATTCTGCTGCTAAATATTCAGGGCGTGACAGTTGGTATCAGAGCCTGAACTTTAGGGTCCAAGGGATTAGGAATATGGAATGAAACTAGATTACACGAGTCAAAACCTGTCGTACCTAATGTGAGCTTGGGTAGAGCCATGGGAATAAAAGTCACATGTTATATATTTAGATGACTAACTACATTATTATCTTGAAGGTGATTATTACCTCAATGGCCACTGAACGTGCCCAGGCTAGGGACATGCAACAAACCATACAGAACCTGACTCAGGCTATCTTACAAGCCACCCAAGGTGGAGGTAACCGCGGGGCCGGTGAGCTCCACCGGAATTTCCGGAACATGGATCCGCCTAGGTTTGAAGGGAGTACTAACCCAGATATGGCTGAACACTGGGTTAAAGAGATTGAAAGGATATTCAAGGTTATGCAATGCACAGACCAGAACAAGGTACTCCTGGCGACTTTCCAATTGGAAAAGGATGCCAGAGCATGGTGGGAGTCGGTAGAAGCCACCCTAAATGGACAACAACCAACATGGGCTCAGTTTATTGAGTGTTTCAACGCCAAGTACTTTTCTGAGAGAGTCCAAGAACGCAAAGCAGCTGAATTTGCGGCTTTGAAGCAGAGAGGACTCAATGTGGCCGAGTACGAGGACCAATTCTCTCGTTTGTCCGATATGTTGTTCACTTAATTGGGACAGAAAGGATGAAGGCAAAACGCTTTCTGAATGGCTTGAGGCCCCAGTTCATCACTCAACTGGCGCCGATGGACATTCAGACCTATGCCGACATGGTAAAGAAGGCTCAGTTACTGGAGGATGCCATGGAGACTGCTGAAAGAATTACGGGAAAATCTGTGAAAAGGGAGCAAGTGTCTTCTACAGGTAGGTATCAGCCGACCATTGGGAAGAAAAGGCCCAGTGGCGGAACAAATGAACCGGCTGATAAAAAGCCAAAGGAGTTAGGTAAGCAGATAGTGGTGGCAACGGGAGAAAGGTGTAAACACTGTGACAAAGCTAGTCACCGGTCTGAACATTGCTGGAGAGCGCAAGGGAGATGCCTGCGTTGTGGTAGTCGTGACCATAGGATCTCGGACTGCCCACTACTGAAGGAACAAGCTCCTCAGGACAAGCGTCCAAATGGACAGAAGAGGCAAGGCCGATTGCAAGCTGTCCAGGAACCAGAAACTGCTGAAGAAGGAGGGATTGTGGAAGGTACACTTACTATTCTTTCCCGACCCGCATATGTTCTCTTTGATACGGGAGCTACGCATTCCTTCATATCTCAAACATTTGTTGATACCCTACCTGTAAAACCCGTCCCAATGAAATCAGAAATAGTTGTGTCAACCCCGATTGGTCCGAGTACCAATCTTACAAAGTCTATACCATCCAGTGAGGTGTTGATTGAAACCCAAAACCTACCAGTAAATTTAATATGTATGGACATGGCGGGGTATGATGTGATACTGGGAGCAGACTGGATGTCTGAATATGGGGCTAGTATAAATTGCAGGAGAGGTCGGGTAACTTTTAGCCAGTACCCAAAATAGTGTTCACCGGGGATAGAAACCGCAGGAGATTGTCAATTATCTCTGCATTACAAGCCAAAAGGATGATGAGGAAAGGTTGTATGGCCTTTCTTGCGGCTGTAGTCATTGCAAAGAAGGAAGTCAAAGTAGAGGACATTCATGTCGTCAGCGAATATGCTGATGTTTTTCCGAAGACTTGCCAGGAATTCCTCCTGAGCGAGAGGTCGATTTTACCATTGAATTGGTCCCTGGTGCAGCACCGGTATCTAGGGCACCATATAGAATGTCCCCCGCAGAACTGAAAGAATTAAAAGAGCAACTGATGGAACTGTTAGAGAAGGGTTTCATCCGACCAAGCACATCGCCATGGGGTGCACCTGTCCTCTTCGTCAAGAAGAAAGATGGGTCGATGAGGCTATGCATAGATTACAGACAATTGAATCAGTTAACCATCAAGAACAAATACCCCCTGCCGAAAATTGATGAGTTATTGATCAATTATCTGGAGCTAGATACTTCTCTAAAATAGATCTCAGATTTGGTTATCATCAATTGAGGATCAAAGGAGAAGAAATTCACAAGACTGCCTTCCGAAGCAGGTATGGGCATTATGAATTTATTGTTATGCCTTTTGGACTAACAAATGCCCCTGCAGTTTTCATGCAGTTGATGAATAGCATTTATCGCCCATATCTTGATAAGTTTGTGGTGGTATTCATCGATGATATATTGATTTATTCCAAGACAAAGGAAGAGCATGAGGAGCATTTGAGGATTGCATTGCAGATTTTAAGGGAGAACAAACTATATGCCAAGTTAAGTAAATGTGAATTCTGGCTTGAGGAGGTATCCTTTCTAGGGCATGTGGTAACCAAAGATGGTATCGCTGTTGATCCATCGAAGGTTGAGGCTGTGTTGAAATGGGAAAAACCGACAAGCGTCACAGATATCCGGAGTTTTCTGGGATTAGCTGGGTATTATCAAAGGTTTCTAAAGGATTTCTCAAAGATTGCAGTGCCATTGACCAAGCTGACCCGGAAGGAAAATCCGTTTGTGTGGACCAATGAATGTGAGGAAAGTTTCAACAACTTGAAGAAGTGTCTGACTACTGCTCCTGTCCTCGCCTTACCCACTGAAGAGGGTGGATTTGAAATTTATTCAGATGCTTCTGGTACTGGACTGGGATGTGTCTTAATGCAACAAGGGAAGGTAATAGCTTATGCTTCCAGACAGTTGAAGGTCCACGAAGTGAACTATCCAGTTCATGACCTAGAGTTGGCAGCTGTAGTATTCGTCTTGAAAATTTGGAGGCATTATATCTATGGTGAGCAATTTAAGTCTTTTCTGACCACAAGAGTTTGAAATATTTGTTCTCACAGAAGGAGTTGAATATGAGACAAAGAAGGTGGTTAGAATACCTTAAGGACTTTGACTTTTCCATTTAGTATCACCCTGGGAAAGCCAATGTAGTGGCAGACGCTCTAAGTAGACAACCAAGAGCTATGCTAGCTAGTTTGATGCTGGGCGAATGGAAGTTACTGGAGCATTTGCAAGTCTGAACATAGACGTGGGAAAGAAGGAAAAACAAGTAATGATTTCAAACCTCCAAATACAATCTGATCTACTGACTGAAATCAAGGAGAAACAGGGAGAGGATCCGTTCTTAGTTCAGATTAGGGAGAAGCTAGAACAAAGACCTGACTTCACTTTATCTGCAGAAGGTAGATTACTGTTCCGAGGTAGGACATGTGTCCCTGATCATGGGGAACTCAAGAAGAGGTTACTAAATGAAGCTCATCAGTCCAAGTACCGATTCACCCTGGATCAACAAAGATGTACCAAGACTTGAAAAGGTCGTATTGGTGGCCAAACATGAAGAGGGATGTGGCCGATCATGTGTCCTACTGTTTAACATGTATGAAAGTCAAGGTCGAGCATTTCCGTACGGCTGGTGGACTGCTACCACTAGAAATCCCGGAATGGAAGTGGGATAGTATCGGTATGGACTTTATCATGGGATTGCCCAAGACTGAGGTGGTATGAATGCAATCTGGGTAATAGTTGATCGATTGACTAAGTCGGCACATTTCTTGCCGATAAGAGTACATGGTCAGTGGATGTATTGGCTGCATTATATGTTAAGGAAGTAGTTAGATTGCATGGGGTTCCATCTAGCATAATCTTTGATCGGGACCCTAGATTTACTTCACACTTCTGGAAGGGATTGCAGGCAGCAATGGGTACCAAACTGAACTTTAGTACTGCCTTCCATCCTCAGACTGATGGACAAACTGAAAGGACCAATCAAATTGTGGAGGATATGCTTCGTGCTCTGGTGCTGGATTTTAAGGGTCGATGGGATGATCAGTTGTACTTGATGGAGTTTGCTTACAACAACAACTATCATGCTAGTATCAAAAGGCTCCATTTGAAGCCTTATATGGCAGGAGTTGCAGATCACCCCTTTGTTGGGAAGAGGTTGGGGAGAACCAATGGGTTGGACCCGACTTGATTGAGGCAACTGTCTGGAAGGTTCAGATTGTCAGGGAACATCTGAAGATAGCACAATCTAGGCAGAAAAGTTATGCAGACAAGAGAAGGAGAGAACTGGAATTTCAGGTTGGCGAGCATGTTTTCTTGAAGGTCTCACCTTCAAGGGGAATACAAAGATTTGGATCAAAGGAAAACTAAGTCCCAGATTCATAGGGCCATTTGAAATTCTGGAAAGAATTGGTCAGGTGGCATATAGACTTGCATTACCGCCGCAACTGGCAAACGTGCATAATGTGTTCCACATATCCATGCTGCAGAAGTACTTATTCAATGCCGACCATGTAATTGATCACGAGGACTTGGAGATTCGGGAGGACCTGACTTATGAAGAGAAGCTGATCAAACTGTTGGATCGGAAGATTCAGTGACTCAGGAATCGTACCATACCTATGGTGAAGGTTCAATGGAGTCAAGACGGAGTTACTAATGCTACCTGGGAAACAGAGGATAGAATGAAGAAAAACCACCCGGAGCTATTCTCAGGTACAAACCACACCTTTATGCGTAAATTTGGGGACCAAATTATTAAGTGGGGGAGGATGTAACACCCCAGAAAATTTAGCAATTAAAAATTTTAGAAATATAGAGGGATAAAAAATAAATAATTGTATTGGAGACTTCCATCACCATGTAATTATGAACCATCAACATGAATGGGCCTATAGAACACATTTGGCCCAAGGATATGAATGAACTGGACAGGGATTACCCAGTAATTCGTGTAGGTAATTATGCCATAATGAGGAAGGGCAATTTAGGGTTAAAAGATGGTTGATTAGTCATGTAAGGTAAGCCAAAACCGAACTCAATCTCAATTAGTGGTTTCCTAAACCTTGGCTACCTCTTTTGGGTAAGGGAATCCCAGATTTCCTGGAAACTAGGAAACAGAGCTCGTAGCCCCTTTCCTAGTATCGTTAGGACTCTTAACAACATCCTAAAACTATAAGAACTGTCCCTAAACTCTTGGGGAAGGTTAACAACGAAGTTTGGGTCGTTTGGAGGCAAGCAAGAACTTCTGAGGAGCAGGAGAAAGGCTGGGAGTCCGTAGCTTCATCCCCTGCATCTTCTGTTGCATCCAGAACATCAACGGGTTTTAGATCTTCAAAGGTAGGTGTTCTCGGGCCAAGATTAAAGAAAACCAACACCATCATGTAGTTCTTTGAGTCTAGGTTCATTTTCAATTGGTTTGATTGGTTTGCATGGAGTATACGTTGTGTATTCGTCGGTTTTCTGAAGTCTTGCACAGTTAGGGCTTTTTCTTGTTCTTCTAGTTATGCACACGATTCAAGACTGAATTTGACTAAACTTTCTTCATGAAAGTTCTTCCACATGACATCACAATCATCTTCTATGTTGGACGTTTTGTCCAAAGAACCTTCCTTAGAGAGTTAGGAGCATGATAAGAGAGTCTCTGTAGATACTGCGATTTCGGGCTACATTTAACTCTTTGTTCCTCATATGTTTTCTGGGATTCGAGATCTAATTGGATCAAAGTCTCAACATCAAAGTTCTTCTACTAGTTGTCATATTCATCTTTCATGTTGAACGTTTTGTCTAAATATCATTAGTTAGAGTGTTATAAGAGTTGGAAGTGACACACTACAGGGGATATGTCATCTGGTTACACCTGAACATGAGTTTTTGTTCTGGGAAAGGCGCTGTGTCGACACAGCCTAGGCTAGTGTCGACCTGCTGTCCCAAAACAGCCCAAAAAGTGTTCTGGGAAGCCCTCTAGTGTCGACACAGTCCCATCTCGTGTCGACACACTCCCCCAGTTTGACCCAGAAAGTGCTGGGAAGCTGATCTAGTGTCGACACCACCTGTGCTAGTGTCGACACACTGTCCCATATTGGTTAAGGGGTTTTCTGGAAGCTGTCTCTAGTGTCGACACTACTTGATCTCGTGTCGACACGACTTGACCTTTTTGCCTTGTTTTTGATGCACTGTGTCGACACCACCTGGACTAGTGTCGACACTACCTGACCAGTTTTGCATGATTTTGTCTTGTGTTTGAAGCATTGTGTCGACACCACTTGATCTAGTGTCGACACTATCCTTACAAGATTTTTGTGTAATTTGAGTCTAATCATTTCATGATGTCTTCAAGCATGTACATGGTGTTATAAGGTATGCATGGACTTAAAATAAATCAAACCATTAAAGGAAATGGTAATGATATGAATATGATTCTAATGTGTAAATTTTGATCGTTCTTATGATCCTGGATTATCTTGTGATCTTGCTTATTGTCAATTGATAAGATAATAATATGATATGAATGTGGGGATGAATACATGATTAGTACGAACATATTAGTGGTGTAAATGTTATGATTTGCATATAAGTTTCATGGTTACATGTTTTCCGGTGTTTAATTGATTATTGTCATATGCATACATGTTAGGAAAGTACATGTTCTACATATGATCTGTCTTTAGAAACACCCTCATGTCAAGACATTAATGAATTATGAAACATAAGATATGTCGTTATCCTGCCTTGTTCTTTTGAGCTGTTTGTCATTCCTTGACTCTATGAATGATCATGTCATTTTACTATGAGCTTATCATTGAAACTCTGTGGCCATAATGTGAATATGTTTGTTTGGCACAACGTGGGACCTCGGTCCATTTGACCAATGCCTGTGCAATAAGGGCCCTGTCTGGTCCTGGGGAGGAGCACCCCAACGTACTTTTTAACCGCGGGAGTATGGACTTGTGGTGCGTGGCATGGCACTGATACGATATGCAAGATTTGTGTGAATGTGCCTTTGTATGATATGATAAGTCTGATTTGATCTGATAAGATATGATTTGATATGATACGTCTGTTCACGTGAATACGTGATATCTGTGAATATGGCCAATCTCTTTTGATATGATCCTATTCTTGAAATATATATCCATTGTATATGAAATTCGACATTTTGATCTGATATGATATCCGTTCTATTCTGCTATTCAATCTGTTAGTATTGCATACATTGTCATCATATTCATATGCATATCCACCTACTTAAAATGTTAATCATGTATACTAGTGCCCACACATTATTGAGATGTAAATCCTACTGAGCTAGTTCGCTCACCCTATCATCCTACCCTTTTTCAGGAAGTGATGAAGAACCCGTGGAGTCAGATGGGACCGGGCAAGAGTGACGAGCACCAGTCCTAGAATAGATGACAGTTTAGAAATAGAAATTGAGTAGTCTATGTAATAGTGAAACTTTTCTGGAAGATTATTTGAATAATGGACCCTTTGGTTAATTCTTCTTATATGAGGTTGTATCTTGTTGAATGAAATGAATTAAAGTATACTATTGGTGACCATATTATAGTCTTGAATGTGTTGTTATATTTGAATGTGACTCTGCACTATTCAACTGTGATACGCCGGTTTGTATCGTTCACGTCTCCGGTATTTATTCTGCTGCTAAATATTCGGGGCGTGACAGCTGGAAATTTCAGGACAAGTGTTTCTGTTGTGGCAGCCAAGACCACAAGGTTAAGGATTGCCCTAATGAGAAAACAAGTTTAGGGAAAAAATGGTAGCACAACCCAAATAGAAGGTAAAGGAGAGGTATCATTTCTAACTCGTTTTTATTTGACCCTGAAGTGACATCATCAATCAATCATTATGTCATGAGTAAATTCACAATTTGATTCCCTGTAAGTCCAGCCCGTAAACACATGTGAATTTGGGGACAAATTCTTTTAAGTGGGGGAGGATGTAACACCCCGAAAAAAATCGGTAATGGGAAAATTAGAAATAAATCGAAAACGATAAAAATAAATATTGTGAAATAGCAAAAATGCACGTGTCATTATCATACATACAAAAACCATTAGAAAATTTCATAAAAATCATAGTTCAACTCTAAATAATACTCCCTAATGACCCACAGAGAAATTCATGCAAAGGAAAATCGGATGGTCCAAGTTTAAGGCATTTTGCGACTGAGTATCGTAATCAGGGGATAAGTCAGGAAATCATTATCACACATACTTAGATGAGTCAGAAAATTAAATAAAAATCATAGATGGACTTCAAATAATATTCTCTAATGATCCATCAAGAATTTTGGGTCAATAAAAGTCATTTGGGATATATTTAAGAGTTAGTGTGACTTCTTATCGTAATTAGGAAATAAGTTGGACAACCCATTATCAAGTGTATAAAATGAGATCATAAACTAAATGAGAAATTTATGGTGGACTCCAAACAATATGTGGGGATAGTCCATAAAAGAAATCAGATCAATGGACAACGTAAGACCCATGAACAAATTCAAGTATGAAATTAGTAAATAAATAACTTCCGTATTATCGGAATAATAGAACTTATGTACCACTATCGTACGTGAGAAAACACATCGGAAATTCTGTAAAAATTATAAGTCAACCCCAAATATTGTCCCTAAGTGTTCCACGAAGGAATTTGTGCAACGAAAAATCTGATTGGTCGAGTGTACGTCACACGTGACCAAGTTACCCGAATTAGGAAACTAAGTCGGAAAATTGTTAACACGAAAAAATGACCCAACCATAAATTAAATAAACATATTGGAGAGACTACCAATATCATGTATTAATATCCCATAAACAAGATTGAGCTAATGGAGCACATTTGGCCCAAGGATAGAATTGGGATAAGAAAATACCCAGAAATTCGTGTGTGTAATTATGCAGTGATTAGGGAGGGCAATTTAGGGTTAAAATAAGGGTGATTAGTCAAGTAAGGTAAGCCAAAACCGTACGCAACCCTAAGAGGAGGTTTCCTAAACCTTTGCTACCTCCTTTGGGTGAGAGAATCCCAGATTTTGGAAAGTGGGAAGCAGAATTCGCAGCCCCCTTTCCTAGTCCCATTGGGACATGAATTAGAACTCTAAAACTATAAGGACTCCTCACAAACATTTAGGGAAGGGTTTGCAACAAGTTGGGGTCATGAGCAACAAGGTTGGAGCGCTGGAGGAGTGGAGAACGGTTGGGGAAAACGTGGTCTTCCTCAACCTCGCTCTGCATCAACCCAGAAATCTGCAGAGAGTTATTAGCATTCAAAGGTAGGTGTTCTCAGGCCAAGATTAAAGAAAACCAACACCATCATGTAGTTCTTAGAGTCTAGGTTCATTTGCACTTGGTTTGACTAATTTTCATGGAGTATACATGTGTATTCGTAGATGTCCCTAAGTCTCGCACAGTTAGGGCTTTTCCCGTTCTTCTTATTATGCACATGATTTGATGCCGAATTAGACTAAACTTCATTCATGAAAGTTCTTCTACTTGTAGTCACAATCATCTTTTATGTTAGATGTTTTGTCCAAAAGTCTTTCGTTAGAGAGTTATAGGCATGGTAAGAGAGTCGCTGCATGATACTGTGATTCGGGCTGCACTTAGCTCTATGTTCTTCATATATTTCTAGGAATTTGAGACCGAATTAGATCAAACCCCCAACATCAAAGTTCTTCTACTAGTTGTCCTCGTCATATTTAATGTTGAACATTTTGTCTAAATGTCATTCGTTAGAGAGTTATAAGAGGGGTAAGTAAATCACTGCATGAGACGTATTTTGGGGTACCCTTGACCTATATGTTTTCTGGGAAGGCCTCTAGTGTCGACACTACCTGATCTAGTGTCACACACTATCCCAAATTAGCTCAAAAGGTGTTTTGGGAAGGCCTCTAGTGTCGACACTACTTGATCTAGTGTCGACACACTGTCCCAGATTGGCACAAAAGGTTTTCTGGGAAGGTCTCTAGTGTCGACACTACCTGATCTAGTGTCGACACTACTTGACCAGTTCTGCATTATTTTGCCTTGTGTTTGAAGCATTGTGTCGACAACAGTAAGGGGTGTGTCGACACTACCCTTTCAAAAAAAAATTGCATATCTGGGGTCTGATCATTACATGATGTCTATTAGCATGTGCATGATGTTATAGAGTATGCATGGACCTAAAAGAAATCAACCCATTGAAAAATGGTAATGATATGAATATGATTCTAATGTGTAACTGTGATTGTCCTTATGTTCATTGGATTATCTTGTGATCTTGTCTATTGTCAATTGAAATGATAAGAATTTTTTGTGAATATGGGGATGAATACATGTTAGTATGGACTTGTTAGTGAAGTTAATATCATGATTTGCATATGAGTTTCTGTAAGGCCCTCGAATTTGTTGTCATTTTATACTATTTTATGTGAATTCATGTTTGTGTGTAACTTGTATATGCATATGTAGATATCTATGTACAATATTAGCTAGTCGTACTTATGTATGCATGTGTATATTAGTTGTAAATATTGGATGTTTGCATGGTATAGTAGTGTATACATTATACTACATAGGTTTCATGTACATATATGTATGGAGTAAGCATGGATTTGCATGTTTTTAAGCTCTGGCCAAAGGGCCAATTGGAGTCAACATCGGTGGACGTCCATGTGAGTCAACGTCCATATCGTTGGACGCTAACACTTCAGTAGGCGGCCATGGATGTGGACGTCTAGCTCTCTGAAACTCAGTGCGCAGCAGTCCCCGAAATTCTAGGGGCAATCTATCTCAACCATTGGGGACACGTCCCCAACGGCTCTCAAGCCTTCACATCACCCCGCGTGAGTTGAGAGGTCTCTCTCCTATAAAAAACCCCTTTTTGCAACCCCGAGACCCTCTCTTGGCTCTTTGCAAGGAGAAGGAGAGAAACCCTAAGCCCTGTGAGAAAACCTGAGCATTGAGAGCTCAGATCCGGCGATTGGAGCTTCATCCGGTGATCTACAGCGACTAGAAGCTAGCTTGGACATAGGAGGAGGCTTCCTCGACCTCGGACTGGAAGCTACAACACCACAGAAGACGAAGTGAAGCTGTTTTGGAGGCTTTTTGGGACTGCCCAAGGAGAGCTTCATCGCCCATTTTCACCCCTTTGGAGATTTTACAAGAGGCAAGTAACCCACCCACTTCGTCCATGTATGTGTCTAGGAGGTTTCTATCATTTTTATGAGATTTTATCGTGTCCTGGATTCCCCCATTCTTCTGTATTTGGAGCTCGGTCTGTCTTTTTGCACGGACCGGAACTTGACGGCAAGATCCCTTGCCGTCAAGCTCTTGATTAGCGGCCAACGATATTGCCGTTAATCTCCTTTAATGGCCAGACTATGCCGTTAAGTTCTTCAGGATAAAACAGTGAGCTGTTCTCTCCTCCTATATGATAAATTTTCGATGTGTTTTCGCATGAGGATATTTGTAAACACTATATGTTATGTATATGGTTAATGGAATGTGTTTGTGAGACTTTTATACTTTTCTGTGATTTATCTAAGTTGTTAGAATTATGTGAAATGCATGTGAAATGAAGATCATGGGTATGGTAGCTTATTGTTTGCATGATCCATGTGTAATTTACTTCCATAAATTTTACAAATGATGTAAATGCATGACAGTCCATGTCCAGAAAATTTGGGAATTTTCCCATGATTATGAAACTTGTTATAATTTTTGTATTAGAAAATAGAGAGCATGCCTAGATTGCTTTAAAACTTCGGAAAATTGCATGTTGTGCAAAAATTTTGGGGAAAATTTTTGTGACATTATGAATGATAGATACAGACCTGTGAACGTCAAATTGAGCATTCATGTTATGTTCCATGATAAATTGAATCATAAATGGCATGAGATTGAATGTTTTAATTCTGTAAATGTAATATGACTCAGAAAAATATGAAAACTTGCATGTGTGATCATAAACCTGAAATTAGTCTGTGGTTAAATTCTCATGTTATTTGGATAACTGTAGAGTGCTCTATGAAATTTCCATGCGAAAACGAGTGTTCAACGCATGCTAATATGAACATGGTTGATTATGTATGTTTCAACCTGATTAGTGTAAGGTACTGAATGTTTGATTTCTGTCAGCAGTGGTATCATGATAGGAAAATAGAGCCATGTGTATAAGTGAGAGAATGTAAAGACATGTGTATATCATGTGTAATATGTGTGTTAAAATCGAAATGTGTAGTGTGTAAGAATGTGCCATGTGTGACACTGCTTCCATAGAGGGCCGTGGAACCGTACCATGGAAAAGTCCCCATGGGAAGGTTCAATGTGTTATGATCCTAAGGGAATTAGGATGAAATCCTAGAGGTGGACAAGTACCACTGGTTAGGGTGGAGACTTGTTCTCCCGGTCTGCGCAATCCAAGAGTCGTCACTGTATTGCCCAGGTGACGTCTATGTGTTATGTGTATGTGATATGTGATGTGTCCTTCTAATGGTGGTTTGGACTATGTGTCACGGCACTAAATTGTGAAATGTGAATGTGAATATGTGTAAATTGTGTAGTGTGAATATGTGTAAACATGCAATTTGTAAAAAGAGAACCATGTGAATGAGTAATTGTGCAAACATGTGAAACCAATGTGTTAGATTGTGAAATTGTGATCCGTGATATGTAATGTGAAATAATGTTATAACAGCAACCTTAAAGTGTATGAAATGATAGTGTGCATGTGCAAGAATGTGTAGAAACCATGATAGGAATGTTTCCTTTTATGCATGTGAGAATCCCATGTTAGTTTCTATCATGTTGTAGCTTAATGTGATTGAATGAGTAGTAAGCATGTGATAGGATATTTATTTTGGAATGTCTTAAGTCATGTACCATATGTTTTAATTTTGTAGAAATACCATGATAGGTTGTCTCTTATCAATGTTCAAGCATGATATATAGTTTGCTTCGTGAATTGGAATGTAGAACCTACTGTGATGTATGCATGAATGATGTGTATGGAGTTGTTTGCTGAGTCTTTTAGACTCACTCCTTGCTTCAGCGTACAGGTTTAGTTGGTGACCCGACACCTTTGGAGGAGACAGTGGAGAGTGACTCCGAGCGTGGCGAGTAGCTTGGTGGAGTCGACGTAGTGACTTTTGCTTCATAGTACATAATGAGGCATGTAATAGAACTATTTTGTAATTGTGGATGAGCTATGTAATCTGTTTTTAGTATTTTAATTATGTGGACTTTAGTTCTCTTAAAAATTGTTATTTGAACCATGTATGTTAAATGTGGATGATGAAATGAAATGACAAGTAGTTCTTTTACTTCCGCTACTCTGTATCTATATTTATGAGCATCTCAGCCATGTGTACTAGTGTTGGGTAAATGTCCCACTGTGACGGGACTCACTATACCGACGTGGATTGGTATAATCGTACCGGTATAAGGAGGGTCGTCGCAAGATTGGTATCAGAGCCCACTAGTTGAGATTGCACATGAATATATATATAAGTCATCATCCCCATTACATGCTAAGTCTACATAGGAATGTCCACATGTGTAGAAAACATTAATAATGAGTGGAAAATAGATAAGAAAAATGGTTAGGAAATTAAATAGCATAGCTCTAATGGTGGCTGAATTTATTGCAGCCATGGCTTCGAGAGGTAGACGTGGTGGTGTGCCTGCTCGTGAGGGCGAGCAGAGGCGTGAGGAGCAGGCAGAGCAGCAGGCCCTGGCACCACAGGGTCCTGTACTTCCCCCACCGCCGCCTGTGGATTATGGAGTGTTCATGCAAGGTTTGATGCAGGCCATGAAGACGCAGGCCCACACCCAAGCTGCACTCCAGGCTCAGTTGGGGATCAGGTCAGCATAATCAATCAAAGTGTAGTCTATTTTATTTAATTGTATGATGTTATGTTTCAATGTGTATTATTTATTGTTTGTTGTAGCATGCTCAAATTCCAGCACAGGACCATGGTGGAGCTTCCTCATGGAAAGATTCAAGAGGATGCTGACACCCTCTTTTAAGGGGGAGAGCGATCCGTTACTAGCAGAAAGCTGGATAAGGGAGATCGAGAAGATCTTCCGGGCTATTAGGTGTGCAGACGATGATAGGTTACTTTAGCCCTCTATATGCTACAGGTATGTGCTAGTTTTATTTGTTATATCCCCTGTTAAGTTGAAGTTGTTTAGTTGGTGCTTATGAAGGTTATGTTACAGGAGAGAGCTGATGTGTGGTGGGCTTCATTACTGCGTACCCGGTTCGAGGACGGCTATTGAGGTTGCTTGGATGAGTTCGTGAGGCTCTTTCGGGCCAAATTCATCCCCGAGCATATCCAGGACAGGATGGAGCAGGCGTTCCTCTCCTTGACTCAAGGCTCCATGACTGTGCTCGAGTATGAGGCCAGGTTTGCAGAATTATCTAAATCTCCCTATCGTGCCGAGCGTGAAGCGTGAAGCCGAGTTGTGAGTTCCTATGACCTGAAGCCATCACTGAGGACGAGGCTAGTGGCGTTTGACCATCGTACTTGGACGAGCCACTTAGTGCTGCTTGTAGACAGGAGGGCGAGATGCACAGTATCTCGAGAGAAGAATGCTTCGAAGAAGAGGCCTACAGCTACGTTTCAGTGGTAGGACAAGAGAAAGCAGTGTACTAGGCACCGCAGCGTCCGGTAAAAGGCAGTGCACAGGTACCTTCTCAACGTTCCCCTGGTGTGAAGAAGGAGTGTCCCCATTGCGGGAAGACACATGGTGGTACGAAGTGTTGGATGATTGCGGGGAAATGCCTGAAGTGCAGAAGCAGCGACCACAAGATCAAGGATTGTCTGAGACTTCAGCAGGGAGTCCAGCGCGGAGCGCCAGCCCCAGCAGCGATAGCAGTGCTCCAGCTACAGGAAGACCAGGAAGGCCTCAAGCCCCAGCTCGAGTGTGTTGCTCTAGCACGAGAGGATGCGAGCAAGCGGAGCATGCACCGAAGGTACGGTTTTACTTCTAGGTGTGCACGCTTGGGTTTTGTTTGATACGGGTGCCACTCACTCGTTCATTTCGGAGTGGTTTGCTAGGCAGTTAGCTCTAGAGTCAGCCATAGAGTCTGAGGAGTTAGAGGTCCCTTTGTCTGTACACACACCTGCGGGTATGGTATCGACTAGGAAGTGCATTCTGTCGTTACCTGTGTGCATTGAAGATAGAGTCCTAGAAGGGTGTTTCTTCTTGCTAAAGATGAAGGATTATGATGCCATTCTTGGTCTGGATTGGCTAGAGGAGCACTATGCGTTAGTAGATTGTCGTGGAAAGAGGATTGTTTTCCGCATTCCTGGTGAGGATGAGTTCTCTCATCCCTTGCCAAGGAACTTGGCGGGAAAATTGGTCATCTCTGCCGTGAAGGCGATGCGCATGGTAAATAAGGGTTGTGACACTTTTCTTGCCAGCGTGGTGTTAGTACCTGAGGCTGATGAGTCGCCTACTCTTGCAGAGATCGAGGTAGTGCAGGACTTTCCAGACGTTTTTCCTGATGATTTATCTGGATTGCCACCGGATAGAGAGATAGAGTTCACCATAGAATTGCTTCCGGGCACCTCTCCTATCTCAAAGGCTCCATATCAGATGGCACCTGCGGAGTTAGCCAAGTTAAGGAGGCAGTTGCAAGAGTTGCTAGATAAGGGATTTATTCGCCCCTAGTGTTTCCCCTTGGGGCGCACCTGTCTTATTCGTAAAGAAGAAGATGGATCACTTAGGTTATGCATCGATTATAGGAAGCTAAACCAAGTGACAGTGAAGAACAGGTATCCCTTGCCTCGCATTAATGATTTGTTTGACCAGTTGCAAGATGCATCAGTCTTTTCTAAGATTGATTTGTGATCTGGTTATCATCAGTTGAGGATTAGGAGTGAGGATGTGTCCAAGACGGCATTTAGAACCCGTTATGGACATTATGAGTTTTTGGTCCTTCCTTTCGGGTTGACGAACGCCCCTGCAGCGTTCATGGATCTAATGAACAAGGTGTTTAGGCCTTATTTAAATAGCTTTGTTGTAGTGTTCATTGATGATGTGCTGGTCTACTCTCCGGACGAGGCCACACACCGTCAGCATTTGAGGGTAGTGTTAGAGGTTCTTCGTGAGCATAAGCTATTTGCTAAATTCAGCAAATGCGATTTCTGGTTGCGCGAGGTTCATTTCCTCGGGCATGTTATCTCCGGTGCTGGTGTTGCAATTGACCCAGCAAAGGTCCAGGCAGTTATGGATTGGGAGATTCCCAAGACCCCTTCGGAGATTCGGAGTTTTATTGGTTTGGCTGGTTACTATCAGCGATTTATTGAGGGATTTTCATCCATCGCCGCCCCATTGACTCAGCTCACCAGAAAGGGAGTGAAGTTTGTCTTGTCCGAGAAGTGTGAGAGTAGTTTTCAATTGTTGAAGACTAAGCTCACGTCAACTCCGGTGTTAGTCTTGTCGAGCGGTGTAGAGGGTTTTGCTATCTACACGGATGCGTCTCGGATTGGCCTTGGTTGCGTTTTGATGCAGCAAGGAAGGGTAGTGGCATATGCTTCTCGTCAGTTGAAGGAGCATGAGAAGAACTATCCGACTCATGATTTGGAGCTTGCAGCAGTGGTTCATGCACTAAAGATCTGGAGGCAATCTTTATGGTGTCAGATTTGAGGTGTTTACCGACCACAAGAGCTTGAAGTATCTTTTCTCCCAAAAGGAATTAAACCTGAGGCAGAGAAGATAGATTGAGTTATTGAAGGACTACGACTTCGACCTTCAGTATCACCCTGGGAAGGCGAATGTCGTGAGTAGGAACAGACCATCTCTCCAGCAGGACTGGAAGATGTTGGAGGATGCAGCTTGCGCGTTGACTGAGTTAGAGCCATTGCTATGCCAGGCTTTTGTAGCTCAGTTATCTCTTAGGTCCTCATTTTGGATGAGGTGATCGAGCAACAGAAAGCCAACCCTAGACTCCAGGAGCTAGTGGGCAAGGCGGGCATCGCTCGTGATGAGGATGGTGTGATTAGATTCCATCACCGAGTGTGTGTCCCTGACTTGGTAGATGTCCGTGAGCATGTGTTAGCAGAAGCTCACAGGTCGAGATTCTCTATTCATCCGGGTAACACTAAGATGTACCAGGATTTGAAGAGGTCATTTTGGTGGTTCGGCATGAAGAGGGATGTGGCAGATTATGTATCCAGGTGTTTAGTATGCCAGCAAGTGAAGGCCGAGCGACAGCGACCATCTGGCCTTATGCAAAGGATGGAGATCCCAGTATGGAAGTGGGAAGCTGTCACTATGGACTTTGTTTCGGGTTTGCCTCGATCTAGAAGGGGCAATGACTCGATTTGGGTAGTTGTAGATAGATTCTCGAAGACTGCGCATTTCTTACCTATGAAGAAGAAGCAGTCAGTAGAGAGTTTAGCTAGATTGTATGTTAGTAGTGTTGTTAGATTGCATGGTGTGCCGAAGTCGATCATTTCGGATCGAGATCCGAGATTTACTTTGAGATTGTGGAAAGGTCTTCAGGATGCGTTAGGTTCGGAGCTGAAGCTCAGTTCGGCGTTTCATCCCCAGACAGATGGACAGTCCGAGAGGACTATCCAGACGCTCGAGGATATGTTGAGAGCGTGTGTGCTGGATTGGAAGGATGATTGGGAGCGTCATTTACCTCTTGTGGAGTTCGCATATAACAATAGCTTTCATGCGAGTATTGGTATGGCTCCATTTGAGGCATTGTATGGTAGGCCTGTAGATCTCCCTTGTGTTGGGAGGAGACAGGCGATAGGAAGTTGATCGGTCTGGACTTAGTTCAGGAGACTTCGGATAAGATCCAGCTTATCAGGAAGAGGCTTGTTGCGGCACAGGATAGGCAGAAGAGCTATGCCGACAACAGGAGGAAGGATCTAGAGTTCGAGGCGGGTGAGCATGTCTTCTTGAAGATATCACCTACTCGTGGTGTAGTCAGGTTTGGCAGGCATAGTAAGTTAAGCCCTAGATTCATTGGCCCGTATGAGATTCTCAAACGGTTGGGCAGCGTGGCATATGAGCTAGCTTTACCCCCAGCTTTGGCTAGTGTTCATCCTGTTTTCCACGTTTCTATGCTCAGGAAGTTTGTCCGAGATCCATCCCATGTGCTTAGTCATGAGCCAGTGGAAATTCAGTCAGATCTGTCGTATGTGGAGCAACCAGTAGCTATTCTTGACCGGAAGGTTCAGCATCTCCGGAACAAGAGTATTACATCGGTAAAGATTTTATGGCGGAACTTCTCGCGAGAGGAGGCTACTTGGGAGCTTGAGGATGCGATGAGGATGAAGTATCCCCTTTTGTTTGAGTAGTGTCATTCAATCTTCGAGGACGAAGTTTCCTTAAGGGGGAGAGGGTGTAAGGCCCTCGAATTGTTGTCATTTTATACTATTTTATGTGAATTCATGTTTGTGTGTAACTTGTATATTCATATGTAGATATCTATGTACAATATTAGCTAGTCGTACTTATGTATGCATGTGTATATTAGTTGTAAATATTGGATGTTTGCATGGTGTAGTAGTGTATACATATACTACATAGGTTTCATGTACATATATGTATGGAGTAAGCATGGATTTGCATGTTTTTAAGCTCTGGCCGAAGGGCCAATTGGCGTCAACATCGGTGGACGTCCATGTGAGTCAACGTCCATATCTTTGGACGCTAACACTTCAGTAGGCGGCCATGGATGTGGACGTCTAGCTCTCTGAAACTCAGTGTGCAGCAGACCCCGAAATGCCAGGGGCAAGCTATCTCAACCATTGGGGAGACGTCCCCAACGGCTCTCAAGCCTTTACATCAACCCCTGCGTGAGTTGAGAGGTCTCTCTCCCATAAACAAACCCCTTTTTGCAAACCCAAGACCCTCTCTTGGCTCTTTGCAAGGAGAAGGAGAGAAACCCTAAGCCCTGTGAGAAAACCTGAGCTTTGAGAGCTCAGATCCGGTGATTGGAGCTTCATCCGGCGATCTACAGCGACTAGAAGCTAGCTTGGACATAGGAGGAGGCTTCCCCGACCTCGGACTGGAAGCTACAACACCACAGAAGATGGAGTGAAGGTGTTTTGGAGGCTTCTTGGGACTGCCCAAGGAGAGCTTCATCGCCCATTTTCACCCCTTTGGAGATTTTACAAGAGGCAAGTAACCCACCCACTTCGTCTATGTATGTGTCTAGGAGGTTTCTATCATTTTTATGAGATTTTATCGTGTCCTGGATTCCCCCATTCTTCTTGTATTTGGAGCTCGGTCTGTCTTTTTGCATGGACCAGAACTTGACTTCCATAAAATTTCCGATGTGTTTTCGCATGAGGATATATTGTAAACACTATATGTTATGTAATATGGTTAATGGAATGTGTTTGTGAGACTTTTATACTTTTCTGTGATTTATCTAAGTTGTTAGAATTATGTGAAATGCATGTGAAATGAAGATCATGGGTATGGTAGCTTATTATTGCATGATCCATGTGTAATTTGACTTCCATAAAATTTCCAGATGATGTAAATGCATGACAGTCCATGTCCCGAAAAATTGGGAATTTTCCCATGACTCTGAAACTTGTTATAATTTCTGTATTAGAAATAGAGAGCATGCCTAGATTGCTTTAAAACTTCAAAAAATTGCATATTGTGCAAAAATTTTGGAGAAAATTTCCGTGACATTATGAATGATAGGTACAGACTGGAATGGTCAAATCGAACATTCATGTTATGTTCCATGAAATTGTATCATAATGGCATGAGATTGAATGTTTTAATTTCTGTAAATGTAATGTGACTCAGAAAAATATGAGAATTGTATGTGTGATCATAAACTTGAAATTGTCTGTGGTTAAATGTCTCATGTTATTTGGATAACTGTAGAGTGCTCTATGAAATGTCCATGCGAAAACGACGAGTGTTCAACGCATGCTAATATGAACATGGTTGATATGTATGTTTCAACTGATTAGTGTAGGTACTGATGTTTGATTTCTGTCAGCAGTAGTATCATGAATAGGAAAATAGAGCCTGTGTATAGGAGAGATGTGAAGAAAATGGTAATATGTGTGAAAATCAGAATGTGTAGTGTGTAAGAATGTGCCAGGTGTGACACTGCTTCCATAGAGGGCCGTGGAACCGTACCATGGAAAGTCCCCATGGGAAGGTTCAATGTGTTAAGATCTAAGGGCATTAGGATGAAATCCGGAGGCGGACAAGTACCACTGGTTAGGGTGGAGACTTGTTCTCCCGGTCTGCGCAGTCCAAGAGTTGTCGCAATAAGGAATCCAATTATTTTGGATTATTCTCTTTTACCACATGCTAAAATAGGAGTCAAATCCTCTAAGGACTCTCTCAAGTGATTGATTTCGGGATTTCAAGGCATTTTTAGTGGATATAATGGGCTCAAATCAAGGCAAATGATGGGCTCAAGGTGAGTGACCAATTAGGGGCCCACTAAGATAGCAAGAAATGTGGTTCAACCCATTAGCCATGATCGGGTGTCTACAGATTGCCCCTCCTTGGCTTCTACTTTGCAGGGGAGCGAAGCGGAAGTGGAGTGGAGATGTCATGAAGTGACAATGGAATGGAGATGACGCGGAGTGGACTGAAAAGTGGAAGCCAAGGTGAAGAGACACCCGATGTTAACTAACAAGCAATGGAATCCTTGTGAAAGCCCCGAGTCGGTTGCTCGAGTAGATGCAAAGAAGAGCACAAGTCTGGACGAGAAGAAGAAAGAAGAGGACGATCAACCTCTCGATTGAGAGGTACCCTAGCCGATTGGCCTGCAGGTTTCGTTTTGGAAGGACATGTGCGTGCCAGGCAGGTAACTCATGACTCTGTCCTGGGAGCGGTTCGCAACCAAAACGGATCAAAGGAAAAGGAGGAAAGTTTGGATAGGAATCCAGACAGGGAAATTCTTGTCAAACTGACGGGAACAACTTGCTCGGAGGCAAACCTTCCGATTCGGAGTGGAATTGGATTTCTTGTTTGGAATTTGAAGGATGATTGGGCACTCAACAAGAGCTCATCAATGGTCAGGAATGAGTCAAGAAGGCTCAAAGTCCTACATGATGCATGCTGGGCTAAAGTAAAAAAAATCATCAAAACGAATGCAAAGAAAAAGGGAAAATAGAAAATATATCAAGGATAATATTGCTAAGCCAAATAAGAACGGGTCAAGAGACTACCCACAACACAGTGCAGGCCTGAATCCATCGTCCCCGATCTTAACTAGCTCAACGGCCTATCCAATGGTAACAATGTGCACCTAGATTATCATAGTTTTTGGTAAAGGGGAACTCAAATCCCAGAGCACATTGAGAACTAGCTGGTCCTTGAAACGATATAATAGATAGGATATCATATAGTAATGCCGGGAGTAAGGGTAGAGATACAATACCTGACTTACCTGTGACGGCATTTCCTGACTTTTCGAATCATCCATGAGAAAATAAGCATAATAATCACAAGATGACAGATGAATTAATGAACATAGTCAAGGAACACACATAAAAGCACAAGCAAGAGAAATAATCACTTGAGTAAAAACGCGACGCACTAATCGACCGCGACCTTATCGCGTCGCAGCGCCCTGTCGCGACAGAGTCGCGTCGGATCGCGGCGTCGCGACTCGGACAGAGTCCTAAAAACGCAGAAAAGAAAAACAGGACTTAGACTTATCCTAAGATATCTAGACTAGCACTAGGACTCCTAAACCTTTCCTAGACTTATCTTAACTCCTAGTTGCGGGATTAGAGTGGGTTTCTAACTCCCTAAGGCTTATAAATAAAGGGTTTGGACTGCTAATCCCGCAGCTAAATTCTGGCATCCTCTGCTCTCCAAGTTCTTCATCCTTCTTCAATTCTGCAGCCATGAAGAGGAAGCTTTCAGAGTTTGCAGAGGCCATCCCTCCCTACTCCGGCCCAAAGGCAGCTAGGGAGTCCTACACCGACCTCCAGCACCTCTCAGCCATCCCAAGACACATCTATTCCGCCCGGATCTTCAAGTAAGTGGCTTCTCTCCCTGAGTTTGTGCACTTTTGCATTACTCTGCCTTTTCTTCTGTTTTGCTCTGTTTTTCTTCTCCTTCTCATCTCCTCCTCCTCCTTTCTTCAGATCCTCCCTGGTCATAGGCGGTCTCTAAGCTACCATGGCTGCTGCCGATGCTTGACATGCTGCCTCCGGCCTCAATTTCCCTCCTAAAAGAGTGGGGATTGTCTACGGTGCTAGTACTCACCAAGAAGTACAACAAAATCGTTCACACGTGGGATAGCATCACTGCACTTGCCGAGCTGTGGCACACTCAAACATTCTTTTGTCTTTTCCAACTTTGAAGCCACCGTACTTCTGGAAGAATTGGATGTTATGCCTCGGTCTTCTGCGCTACCACCGAGGCGAGGAGATAAAATTATCGTACACCGTGGGCAGATCAACTCGTGGAGTATTCTGGCCAATCTGACCTCCATGAAGAACGACCTACACTCCATGACCAGTGGCATGCACGTCCAACTACTCCCCATCGCACAGTGGGTCGTCTCGCAATGCAAGCGGAAAACCGGGAGACACGGCGCCATTGCCAAGGCGGCGGCCATCTGCATCTACGGGGTCATACTCTTCCATCTGAAGACGGGACCATCTCCTTCGCCAACCTGAGCATCATCGATTCTATCTCAGAAGGTCTGACCATCGGCCAAGCAGTCTTGAGTTATCTATATGCCGGTCTGTCTTCTGCAGCACTTGGAGGGCCCTTTACGGATCGGTGATTGCCCTCGAACTATGGATGGGGATGCACATCCAATTCGGGCGGAGGGGGGCTTGACTGTGGAGTGTAAGACGATGCTGAACCATCCGTTGGTATACGTGGGCGGACCACTCCACATGAGCACTCGGGCTTGGTGCAAGACGCACAAATAAAGGGCATCCAAGCGTGGCGCGGGTACCTCCGAAGTTTGACCGTGGCGGACTTCGACGCGCGTCCCCAGTTCATGCACGGCAAGATGATATCTCTCTCAGCGCACCGGTCTTGCCTTGAGGTTGCTGGGCAACGAGGCGCTTATTTTTACAACCGGACCGATGCTACCTTCAGTGTGGTGCGGCCGGACAGTGGTTCCAATCCTCTCACACTTCCCGCCTATCCAAGAGAGGAAGAGGGGTGACGCGCAGGACGAACGTGACATGCGCAGCGCCATCGTCCATTGGGAAGGATGTGCTATGAGCCTGATCCTAGCAGAGGTGGAGGAAGATGATGAAACGGTCAAAGAGTACGTTGAAGCTTTGAAGACGCTCCAACCTGCAGGAGGAGATGCTCGATTTATTTGATTTGATTTGTGGGCCAGATAGTAATTAGGAAGGTACTTAAGAGCATTGCTAGGTTGTTTTAGGATGGATTAGGGAGTGTAAAGATTTTGAATATGAATGAATAAGAATGGATTCTCTGCGCAATGCAAGTGCTTGTTGATGACGCGACGATCAGGAGCGTCGCCTTTATGTCGCGGCCTAGCGGTGCGTCGCGACTATGTCGCGACGTCCCTTCTTGACGCGACATGAACGCGACGGCGCGCTGCGTCGCGTCACGAACCGATCGATTCAAAAGCAAATGGCCCCCCTTCCTTCTTCTTTCCGGTTTTCAAAACTTTGAACCTGAACCTTCAAACCTTTGACTCCTTCCCAAGCTCCCCTTGTCCAGACCTCCTTGCTAGCCCGAAACACCAACTAAGCGACCTACATTGTGATGGACGACGGAAAAGAGAGCGGCGAGGGCTCATCGCGGGGGAAACGCCACGCGGAGCGATGATACTCGCGACGACGGGTGGAGAGGCCCTCTGCCGAGGAGAGGTGCCCGAGGCCGTCACGGGAGTGGAAGAGGAGGAAATGACTCCGATTATGAACATGGAAGAGGAGAGGAAGAAACGGGCCAAAGCGATGAAGTCGGTAAGTATCCTCGACCCTAAACCTTGAATGATAGTAGTAGAGAGATCCACGGAGCCTCTGGAGGGCGTATGTAGGGCGAGAGGCCCATGAAAACAAGGATCAAACAAAGAAGGCTCCGGCCGGTTTGAATCTGAAAACGCGTCAGCCCGACCCGTCGCGACATGGTGTCGCGACGGGGCGGGGCGTCGCGACAGTGTCGCGGCGCCTAGGGTAGTCGTGACCTTATCGCGACCTATGAAGGCGACGCGATAAGGTCGCGGCGGCCCGCACCGTCGCGACAGGGTCGCGGCTATAGGAGCTGTCGCGACTTGACCGAACACACAAATAAAACCAGAATTTGAACTTGAATGAATTTTTGCAGGGTGAAATGAGGGCTCGAGTGTCATGGACACTGGTGCTAGCTGTCTTCCTGGCCCTCCCCCCCTTTCAGCGAGAGAGAGTAGATGAGATGGGGTTTGGGCAGGTTTTAGGATTGAGAGGATGAGGGTGGACCCGGCCCTCACCCAGGCCCTGCGTAGCAGGTGGGACACGGAGGCGAGTGCCTTCGCGTTCCCTTGGGGGCATATGATCCCCAGCCTAGAGGATGTGAGCCGGATCACAGGGCTCAGAGTGTACGGGCGGGCAGTGAGCGGGTATACCTACCCTTGCTACCATGACCTAGCCGAGCGGCTCTTAGACCTTCCCGTGGAGCGTAGGTCTTCCCTAGTGCCTAGAGTAGCCTTGCAGGAGAGTCTAGGTCTATTTGAGGCAGGGAAGAACGCAGGGGAGACTGAGGATGAGTATCTGGAGCGGTTGGCTAGAGTCAGTAGGAGGGAATTAGCGAGTGAGCCTGGGCCGCAGGCGGACTTGGACTTGCGCCGCTTCCTCGTCCTCTTTCTTGGTAGACTTTTGTTTGCCACGAGGGGCGACGCAGTCCACTGCCGCTTCCTGCCCTTGCTGGCGGACTTAGGTGAGGTAGGGGGGTATGCTTGGGGGGCAGCCTTCTTAGCGCACCAGTTTGACGGCTTGAGCGCCACCGAGCGGCAGACGTCCACGAGTGGTTTCTACCCCTTCCTTCAGGTACACTTTCTCTCCTAACTCTCTTAGATTCAAACTTCAGTTTTGCTTGAACTGCCAACTAATTTGCCTTTATTTTGCAGATTTGGGCCTATCTACATCTCCCAGCCCTGAGGAGAGGGGAGCTCACACGGCCGGGCCTCGTGCCCATTGCACGCCGTTGGGACTCTCGCCGAGACACCGCCACCTGGCCGACCAGTTGGAGCACCTCCAGGAGGCAATCGACAGCTACCCTTATCTGGATGTAAGTATCCTTGATTCCCTTCTTTGGAATTATTTGCTTGAAATGACTGATTACTTCTCTTTCTTGCAGGTGGTTTGGCAGCCATACCTGGGGGAGGGTGATGAGGGACAGCCTTGGTTGGTGCAGGCCCGCCCCTACTTCGGTAGGTCGGTGTGGTTGCATGCACTCAACCTCGTGCTACCTCTGAACCTATTCCTGACCAGCGCTCCTTGGGCCTCAGGCAGAGTGTCGTGGAGTTCCCCGTCGGGACCGGTTCCGCCGGCCGGGTCGGAGCTTCCGGGGGCTTCACGACACGACAGACTGGAGGGAGCGGGCTCGCGAGCAGGTAGAAAACTGGGAGCGGAAAAGTAAGGGGGTCAGATCAGATGCGACCACCGATGATGCCTACCTCCAAGCGTACGCCTTGAAGTACGGAGGAAAGGTGTACAAGAGCGCCCGACACCAGGTAAAACCTTCTAACCCACAACTCAAGAATTGGGATTTAATGATTAAAAACTGAAGATTTGCAATTCCTTGAAGGTGGACGTGACCGGTGAGATCGCATCGCTCCGGGCCTTGCTCCAGTCAGCGGTGAAGGATCGGGAGGTAGCCCAGAGGCAGGTGACAGAGCTGGTAAGTACTATGTTTACCTTTCAGCCCCTTTTAATTTAAGCAAGATTTTGAAACTGACCTGCCTTTTACGTGCAGCGAAGTGAGCTGGAGAGAGTGAGGGGTGCCGGAGCAGGCGGCGCTTCCTCTTCTCGGGGCGCAGGGGGGTCTCCATCACTCATGGAGGCTCGACTGGCAGGAGCTGTGCTGAGAGCCGAGGAGGCTCAAAGGCATCTGGAGGAGCGGGTGAGTTCATTAAAGGCTTTGAGTTGATTATTTCCAAACGATGCTGAATAATGCTTGTTGTGCAGGAGAGAGACTTGGAGCTGACCCATGAGCACGTCATGACGCTGCAGAGCGAGAGAGACCAGCAGCGCGTCCGGGCGGAGGCAGCTGAGGCACGAGTGGCAGAGATGACCCAGGAGCTGGCGACGCTGCGGGTACAGAGGCCACCCGGAGATCAGGAGGAGGTCACCCGACTGCGTGCAGAGTTGCTAGCAGCAGACCTGGCGCGGAGCCTCCAGCAGATTGTGACGGACATCGGCCGTTCACGCAGCCGGAGCCGGGAGTGGCGTGAGCGTCAGCAGGGCGACGGGGCCTCCGTCGGGCAGTACCTAGCGGGTTCCTCCAGTAGGCGGAGGAACGAGGAGGAGGAGAGGTGCCGGCCGGGCGAGGGTAGTGCTCATGAGGGTAGAGGGGGTGGCGAGATGTTGCCACCTCCAGATAGGAGAGAGGGATCCGGGGAGAGTGGTGGCGGTCAGTGAGGAGTCTTGTGAGCCACCTCCCTTTTATCGATGTACATCTTGTTCATACCTTAGTGCAGTTTTATTTTTATGCCAATGCTTATGATGAATGAATGGTTTGTGATTGACACGAGTGAGAGGCGAGATTCAAACAAGCGAGAGAGAGAGATCTGAGCGCGACGTCATACTCTGCTTTCTTTAAAATTCCTGTTCCTGCACACACTTAGAAGAACAAGTTAGATCTGTTCTTAGGTTCGGCCCCTTGCACAGAACATGATAAAAGCTAACTCCGCAATTTGTCAAGGGGCCGAGCCTTATTAAATAGGCGAAAAGACTATGAAAATAATGCATGCTAAAGAAAAGGAATATGTACATGCCCTTATTTTGAGGATCTTTTGATTTTTTTGGATTTTTGGAATTTTTTATTTTTCTGGTTTTGGGGATCTTCTGATTTTTTTTTGGATTTTGGGGATCTTTCGATTTTTTGGATTTTGGGGATCTTTTGATTTTTTTGGATTTTGGGGATCTTTTGATTTTTTTGGATTTTGGGGATTCTTTGATAACAACACCTCTTAATGTTGAGTGATCAACCGTGGCCTTACCTCTACCTCACTTTGGCGAGTAAGATTTATGTGCAACGCATATTCATATTAGGTTTGCCAAGTTTTCTTATCCCTGTGACAACAATGTTCCAACACAGACCAAGCGCATGGATTCTTTGGTCATTTTAGGAGGGATAGGATGAATGTAAATGAGATAAGACTTAATCTTGGGGTCGGGGTTGCTGACTTGTAAGACTTGCAACGAAATAAGTTACATGTGCTATTTATCTGTTGTCCAAGGACTTTAGGGCCACAATATTTGCTCTTTTGTCTGGGGCATGCGTGCGACCGGACTCAAGGGCGTCCCGCGGGGAACTGTACTGCCACTCTTTAACATGCCCCTTCACTTTGTCATTTTGTCGCTTTATTTTCTTTTTTCGCTATATGCTTTTCTTAGAACTGCCCGTCCCTTTTGAGACTTCAAACATGGTTTATACCGTTGCAGGTTTACAAGTTAGCTTTCCCCTTGCCCCTAGACCTTGTCCGAATAGGGAGAGAATTGACCTCTTGTTTCTCTGAGCAAGGGCTAAGTGAGAGCACTGTATATGGAGGAACAACGACCTTAGGCTTACCATGTTGAGTACGTGATTGCACATAAATATTATTTCGTCAATATGAGAAGGAGCGAGACACTTGGCAAATGGCTACTTATTAATGGTGTTGTTATCCAAAGACTTTTGATCAGGGGTAGAATCTTTTAAGATATAACCCATTCCAAGGATGAGAGAGTTCATCACCATCGGCGTTAACTAACCTATACACGTTTCCCGGGTACACTTCTTTGATGACGTACGGCCCTTCCCAGTTTGCAGACAATTTTGACCTTGGACCTCCAGGTTTTATGAAAATTCGCTTCAAAACCATGTCTCCTTCTTGAAATTTACGCTCAATCACTTTCTTTTGAAAAGACCTTGAGAGTCTATTTTGGTACGAAAGCACGTGATCGGCTGCAGCTAGACGCCGTTCGTCTAAGAGTTCTAGTTGCGTAAGTAACGCCTCCCGATGTTCATCGGGATTAAGTTCTTTATCCAACTGAATTCTTAGCGAAGGGATGAGGATTTCGTGTGGACATACCGCTTCCATTCCATATGTGAGTGAGAAAGGGGTTTGCCCCGTAGGTGTGCGGATGGAGGTGCGGTAAGCCCACAGAGCCTCAATTAGCTTTTCTGGCCAATCAGCGAATTTATTAGACTCACAAGTTTTCTTTAAGATTTTCAAAAGCTTGTTCGTGGCTTCGGCCTGGCCGTTGCCCTGCGGATAATAAGGAGACGAATGATGCAAAGAAATATTGAACTTCTTACAGAGGTCTTGAAGGTCTTGTGATATGAACTGGGGTCCATTGTCGGTGACGATGCTGCCAGGTACTCCAAACCGCGCAATGATGTTCTTCATGATGAATCTGCACACGGTCGAACCTTTGATTTCTGCAAACGCTTCTGCTTCGGCCCATTTGGTGAAATACTCAGTAGCAGTGAGGATGAAGGATTTTTGTTTTATCTGAGCATTAGGATCACCAAGAGGCCCAATGATATCAAAGGCCCACATGGAGAAAGGCCAAGGAGAAGACAGTGGATGTAAAGAGGAAGACGGAGCATGAATTTTATCGGCATGGATTTGGCATCTGACACACCTACGGACGTAGGCGGCACAGTCTTCTTCTAAGGTTGGCCAGTAGTAGCCCTGCCTAAGGATCTTTTTGGCTAACATCTAACATTCACATGCCCTCCATTCGCCGGAGTGAGATCCTTCTACTATCTTCCAAGCCTCTTCATCGGTCACACATCTGAGGAGCATTCCATTTAGAGCGCGTCTGTAGAGAACTTCACCCACGAGGGTGTACTTTAAGGCTGCTCTACGGATAGCTCGCCTATCTTCTGCTTCGGCTTCTTCCGGGAAGGTACCGTCTTTG
Source organism: Colocasia esculenta (assembly GCA_014218235.1). Lineage (NCBI taxonomy): Eukaryota > Viridiplantae > Streptophyta > Magnoliopsida > Alismatales > Araceae > Colocasia > Colocasia esculenta. Next base: position 100,699,141 of record CM024757.1, read on the forward strand.
CAAAATTGCTCAATCTCACGATACCACGGGCTTTCTTCTTCCATCAATTCCCCCAATTCAACAAGCAACAACTCCTTCGCTTCTTTCTTCTCTGCCTTCAACACTAGGGAGCTCCTAAGGTTCGAGAACCAAGGATCCTGAGTTGAGGGAGCTTCTAATCTCTGAACGGTGATAGTCTCAGCGCTACGGCTGAGAGGGAAGGAGAGAGATGAAGCTAATGATGCCAGAGCGTCGGCCAGAATGTTCTGAGAGCGAGGAGTATGAATGTAGATGAGTTGGCGGAATTGCTTGGCGAGGAGCGTGACCAGATCTTGATACGGCTTGAGCTTGGGGTCACGAGTGCGATAGGTAGAGAGAACTTGCCGAAGGACGAGCTGAGAGTCTCCTATGATCTTAAGGTGACGCGCGCCTAAAAGGTAGGCGAGCTTAAGACCGGCCAAGAGAGCCTCATACTCGGAGATGTTGTTGGTGGCATAGAACTGAAGTTGGTAAGCTAAAGGAATGGTGATCCCTTCTGGGGTGAGCAAGACTGCACCTATGCCCCGTCCCCTAGAATTGAGAGCTCCATCGAAATGGAGTGACCAGAAGGGATCATGAGAGACAAGTGATAGGTTTTCATCGGGGAAATCCTCTTGAACCGTATCACTATGAGGAAGAGGAAGGTGAGCAAGGTGCTCAGCAATGGCATACCCTTTTATGGCTTTCTGAACAATAAAGGAGATATCGAACTGAGAGAGGAAACTTTGCCAGCGAGCCAATCTGTCGGCGAGGACTGGCTTCTCAAGGAGATACCTAATAGGGTCCATTCTAGAAATCAAACTCACCTTATGAGCTAGGAAGTAGTGCTTCAATTTCTGCACTACCCAAACTAGCGCTGCACAAGTTTTTTCCATTGTGGTGAGTTTGAGCTCGGAAGGATTGAAGAGCCTAGATAAGTAGTAGACTGCCCTTTCTTTGCTGGATTCATCATGTTGGGCAAAGACAGCTCCTAGGGAGTCCTCAACAGTTGACAGATATAGGATTAGGGGTTTCCCAAGGACAGGTGCCTGAAGCACGGGTGGATTCATAAGGTAACTTTTGAGCTCATCGAAGGCCTCTTGGCATTTATCATTCCATTCAAAACTGGCTCCTCCTCTCAACAGTTCATAGAAAGGACGACATCTTTGAGAGTGCTGAGATATGAATCTCCTTATGAACTGCAGCCGACCAATCAAACCTCGAAGCTCAGATATGTTCTTAGGAGGAGGCATCTCATTGATTGCCTTGGCCTTGTGCGGATCTATTTGAATCCCCCGCTTACTAACTATGAAGCCTAATAATTTTCCCGAGGAAACTCCAAACACGCACTTCTTCGGATTCATCTTCAATTGATATCTTGTGCGCGACGGAAAACTTTGGCTAGTACGGAGGAATGCTCTCTTGGGTTCTCGACTTCACCACGATATCGTCCACGTAAACCTCAACATCAATATGTATCATGTCGTGGAAGATAGCTAACATTGCTCTTTGATAAGTGGCGCCGGCATTCTTTAGTCCAAACGGCATGACCACATAGCAGTATGTTCCCCATGGGGTGGTGAAGGAGGTCTTCTCCTGATCCTCCAGGGCTAGACGAATTTGATTATAGCCGGAGTAGCCATCCATGAACGATAGAGTTTCGAACCCTGCTGTATTATCGATCAAAACATCCAAATGAGGTAGGGGAAATCGTCCTTAGGACATGCCTTATTCAAATCCCAGAAATCTATGCAGATGCGCACTCTTCCGTCTTTCTTCATCACCGGGACGATGTTGGCCACCCACAAAGGATAGAGGACTACACGGATAAATTTGGCTTTGTGTAGCTTATCAATCTCCTCTTTCATCTTTAAAGCGATGTGGGGGAGGAACCTCCTTAGCTTTTGTTTAACGCAACTGCCCCTGGCTTCAAAATTAACCTATGCTCCACCAAATCGGGGTCAATGCCAGGCATGTCATCATAGGACCAGGCAAAAGAATCCTTGAACGCCCTTAAAACCTCTATGAGCACTTCTTCTTCTTCGGGAGGGAGACCAGATGCTATGGTCAAGAGCCTGGGGTCCCCTTGCGTTCCCACATTCACCTCCTTAGTAGGTTCGTCGACTGCTGAGGTAGGCTCGTCGAATCTCCTCATACCACTAGCATACGCCTCAGCAGCATCCTCTATCTCAACACTATTTTCATCTGATGGGTCTTCTTCGGCTACGATTTCATATATCCCAAAGCCGTCGTCTAGCCCTTCCTCTATCGGCATCTCCTCTAAGTTCAGAACTACCGCTTCTTTGACGAACTCTTCGACAGCTAGAAGAGCGCCACATCTATGGACTAGGTCTAAGAGGTATCTACGGGGCACGCCACTACCCTTCTTCTTCCTAGACGGGGACGGGGACTCACTAGAGACTACCCTTGAACTTGAGTTAGATTGGTATTTACAGGAGGTTCTGGAGAACCATCCAAAAGTTTATTGGAAGGGAAACAGACGGGTGCGGCAGGGCCGCGAAGATCCTCCGATGGAGCTGGAGGAGGGAGCAGGCCACCCGAGCTCAGGGTGCCGGCAACAGCATCGGGGTGCAGGGGAGCAGAAGGCCCCCACCCGAATTGCCGGAATGGCCATGGCTGACCACCAGGCGAGCGAAAAGGACGACGATGGCTATTGGGGAGCAGATGCGACGGGGATCGCCGTCGAGAGTGGGAGCACGAGGGAAGTGACGGGGATCGCCGTCGAGATCAGGAGCTGGAAGTGGGTGACGGGGATCGCCGTCGAGATCGGGAGCGCGAGGGAGGTGACGGGGATCGCCGTCGGAAGCAGGAGCAGGAGGGGGTGACGGGGATCCGTGGAAGCAGGAGCACACTTTTTTTGTTATTTGGATTTTCTCATCATTTTTTTTTTGATTTTTTTTGTTGATTTTTTGTTTTGATTTTTTTATTTTTTGTTCTTTTTTTTTCTTGATTTTTTCGAAGAATCACATTAGACTAAATGGTTTGGGAAAAGGACAGGACCGAACCATTAAAGAATGATGAAGCGGGGTGAAGGACGAGTGAATGCCTTAATGGCGTCGGGTGAGATTTGAACGATGAAGGGGAGAGGCAGGGGAATGAAGCTAACATTAAACTCAAGCACGGATGAAATAAAATGAGTAGGTGGCCGGGAGAGCCCTGGCCAGAACTCCCGTATATATAGGGGCAAATGAATTGACTGATCTTCCTCACCAAATCCAGGCAACTGTCGCCTGGTGGTGGTTGTTGATACTGATAATGCTGCTACTTGTGGTTCGTCTTCTCCACTGAACAATCCATTGACCGCAGAAACAGGGTCTTCTGATTCCAGCTCTTCTTCCTCAGCTTCTGACCTTTCGAACAACAGACTGACTGATGAGACATATCATCTTGATCTGGACCTTCAGTGCCCTTCTCAGCCCTCTTCTTCTTGTTGGGTCGCTGCTCCTCTAAAGTTTGATAGTCCGATCTTGATGTCTCCATGATGGTGTTATATCCGGGCTGAATGGGCCCTCTGACAAAATGCTCGTATAAGGACCAAGTGAGCGATCCCTGGTCTGAATGCGGAGGAGATGATAAAAGGCCCATTCTGAATACCCAAGGCCACGCTTCGTGAATTTCTTAGTGGTGGCGACAGTCTTGGTTGCCCTGGAGGTGGGCACCCAGGCCTTTTCCTGACTGATAACCTAGTTTGAACATGATGTCCCACCCTTTGTATTCTTGCTCACATCCTTCCTGACTGCCATCATAGGAGGAGACCGAATTGGGCGATTTGAAGAGAAAGTATAGGCCCAAGTGTAGTTAACATCAAGTACTGAGATTATGGGCTTATTGGACGGCCATACTGATGGCAGCACTCTCTCAACGGCTTCGACTGTATGCGTCGTGGTCACACTCTTGACCTTGACTATCCTTCCTTGAAAAGGGAACTTCAGGCACTGATGCGCTGTAGAGGGTACCGCCCTAATGATTCAATCCACGGGCGCCCTAGAATGGCTTTGTAGGTGTGATCAATGTTCAGCACATAGAACTCCACAGACATGACAAGTGATGACCCCGTGACAGGCACGTCGTGAATTGTCATATGCAGCAATAGTGGTAGGCGTGGGCTGCAATTGACGTTCCGATATGTTGCAAGCTCTAAGAGTGCTTAGTGGACATACATTAATGGACGCTCCTGTGTCCACCAAAGCCGCATCGACCGCCACTTTATTTATGGTGAGTGTCACACACAGGGGCATTTTCTTGGCCTCGGGGGCAGCCAACTCGCCATCAGAAAAGGTAATGGTGGGTCCTCTGTTTACTATTGAGAGCACTGAGGGCAGATTGTCTGGATTCATGTCCTCGCTGACCATGACTCTTTGCAAGAAAGTTCTGAGAGCGTCTTGATGAGTCTGTGACCTCTTAATGAGCTCCAATATGGAGATCTTGGCGGGAGTCTGATCGAGGTGCTTTAAGATGTCATATTGGGTTCCCGGTGCCGGATCAATCTCTTTTGTATCTTGTTGCTGCTGATTGTTGGTTTGTTGGCCTGGCACAGGCATGGATGCGTTAGGATACATCCGATGAAACATTCGCCCGCTCCGGAGGGCAAGGTTATGGTGGAGTGGAGAGGCTGTGGTGTCGAGGATAGCGGGGTTGGCTAGTAGAGGTGCTGGCATAGGGGAGAAGGGGGTGTTGTTTGGTGGAGGGATGATGGGTGAGGTGACGGGGAAATAGGATGGTGAGGTGATGGTGGCGACATGGGGTGTAAGGGAAGGAGGCGTGGTGGATGCAGGTGCGGGAATAGTGGGCGTGACGTGAGAAATGGCCAGGAGTTGGCCTACCTCATGATCGTCATCGAAGACCCACTGGGCTTCTGGTGGTGCATGGTGGACAACGGGGTTAACATGCGCGGCGGAGGAGGCGGCGGAATTGGTTGAGGGTTCGGAGCGGGTTGATGTTGTGGCATGGGATTACGGACTATGCCTAGATCATTCGCCGGCTGCTGCGGCTCTGCTGTTGTGCTGCTGTTGCTGTGTTGCTGGTATTGTTGCTGGAAGGGCTGGTATTGCTGTTGCTGTTGGTTGTTGCTGCTGCGGCTGCTGTCGCCTCTGTTGCTGTTGCTGTTGCCTCTGGCCTTGCTGGTCCCTCAGAGTTTGGATCAACCTTTTCATTTCTGCCCAATCAATCTGATTCTGCTCATGGAGATCGTATATCATGTCCGGAATTGGAAGCAATCGGACACATTGTGGCCCGATGACGATGATAGACGCAATACTTTGTTTGATCGGCCGCCATATTCCAATTCGCCTTCTCAGGAGGGAGTCTTAAAGCGTTTAGGGACATGAGGGCTGCAAAGACATCAGCTAGAGATTCAGGCAATGGAGGGTATTGGGTTCTCCTGGGCCATTGGGTTTCCTGGGTGCATAGCCATTTTGTGGTGGAGGGACTTGGGAGTATTGGCGCTGGTCTTGAGGAGGATTTTGTCCTTGGGGAGGTGGCTGCCTATTGTTGTTGTTGTTCCAAGGCTGTTGGGCTTGTTGGGTATAGGGGGACCTACCTACTGGGCCTTGAGGGTTGCTAACGGCACCTACTTGTTCATTGGTCTGGATCCCCTCGGTGACTGGGCCTTGCGGCTTCTTGGCATAACGGGCCTTGGGGGTCTCAAACATGGAATGTATGGGCGAGTCCTTAAGTTGGGTTTGGATGAAACGGGCTCGACTATACAATTGGTGCATGGTAGAGATGTCGTTCATGGCCAAAATGGCTCGGTAGGTGGGTGTGGCATTAGAGATCAACAGCTTTATCTTCTCCTCCTCAGGCATTGGACACCGGACCTTGGCGGCCAATGAGCGCCACCGGTCGGCATAGGTGGAGAAATCTTCTTCTGGCTTCATCTTCTCGGCCACTAAATCCACAAAAGAGTATTCGGGTCCCACCCGATCCTGAAACTGCTGCAGAAACCTTCTTGGACGATTTGGAAGTCCTCGGCTTCCTCGGGAGGCAAAGAATAGAACCATTCCAAGGCGGACCATCTAATGATTTTCTGAACAGATATGCCATGAGATGGCGGTCATACTTGTGCGGCGCCGATTCATAGACGAAGTCCTTCAGGTGAACATAGGGGTCCCCTACCCCAGAGTATCGACGATATACAGGGAGTTCGGACTGGGGAGGCACCGGAGGTATTGGAAGGACGGGAGGGCAATGTCAGCTACCTTCCGAGGATCAATTTGCCTCCGGAGGTCATGAAGCTCCTTCTTCATACTTGTCCACTCTGCCAAGAAATCGGAAGGAGAATGGATCTGATGCGTAGGGACAAGGGAGCGTGGCTGCTCAAAGGAGTGAGACCTCTCGCGAGGGAGCGGAGCTGGTTCGGCCGTATAATATGTAGTGGGAGGAGACCGAGGCTGAACCTCTCGTGGGGGGAGGTAGCTTGGTTCTGAAAAATGAATGGCCCGAGGGCGAAGAGGCGTAGGGTCTGCCCCAGACGAAGAAAGGTGGGGGGCTGAAGCGACGCGGACGGAGGACTACGCCGGTCGGGCTGGGTTTTGACCCGGGGAGATAAAGGTTGCTTCCCCTTAGCAGCAGCTATGAACTCTCGGACTTGGTCCGGAGTGAGGTGAGGGAGGAGCTGGCTGAATTGAGAGTGAGGGTCATCATCCCCGGGAGGAGAAGGAGGACGGGATTGGATCCCAGTAATGGAGGGAGGCTGGATATGCCCCGGGAGAGCGGCCATGGAAGGTTGGGCCACTTCCTCGAGCAAACCAAGGGGTAGGGCATCGTCAGCAAGGACGCGAAATTGGTCCATGTCGAAGAGGGGATTTTGATACAGCACGAGGATTGGAGGGGACTGACTCGATCTCCCTAAACAATGATGCATACACCCTACAACCAATTTGGGGGGCACACCTAAACTCTAGCACAACAAGAAAGACAGAGAGGAGAAGGGGGATCAAAGCACTCAAGTTATCATGCTTACAACGCAAATTTCTTAAGATTCGAGCTTGACCTTTTAAGTGAATTGATTAAGGAGATGTCACTCGATCATGCAGTCCCTGGACTCAAGTGCTCCGATATGACTAAGGATGGTACACACTCACGCGGGGGTGGTTCAAACTAAGGATACAATGGGTACAACCAGCCCGGCGAACTGCAACGTGCGTACGGCCACGGGGACTTACGGAGGTCCTCGGAAGGCGGGCCCGAGTCAGCCTACGAGTGCTCGTAGGTGAGAGGGCTCACTCAACCAAGGGGGAATCTAACCAAATGGGATGAACAGCGTATGCACGGGACTAAATGTATGCAAGCATGGAGATGAGGAGCAAACAGGGTGACAATAGAAGTCCTCGGGCAGAGTCGCGACGGCCAGATACGTCGCGACCCTATCGCGACAGGGCGGGCTGCCGCGATAAGGACAGAGGCCCGAAAACGCACTAAGCCACCAACCCAATTCAAACAGACTATCCTACCAAACTAAGGAACACCAAGAGAAACTATAATGATAAAACATGAATCAGGGAGCAGACAGAAACTGACCTGGACGAAAGCAATAACACACAAAGCAAACCTGTTAACACGTCGCCTGTCCCAACCGCGACCTTGTCGCGTCCGCTTCACCGACCGCGACAGGAACTGAAAACTTACAGATGAAACTAAAAGGAAAATCCGAACCCTAACAGGATACTATCAGACAGAAACGCGAGCAAACATGATCTAGGCACCATAAGAAAGACGCATGGTCTCATGGGCATCGAACAAAGAGGACATAGGGAATAGGAAGCACCAACAAGATAACGCGTCCCCCGCCTGCGACGCGACCTGTCGCGACACGCGATGACGGTCGCGACAAGGACCGAGCGAAAAAAAAAAGCAGGGAATGAAGAACAAAACCCTAACAAGACACTATAACGGTACACCAACAAGGAAACATGGCAAGCAATCAATCAAAATCTACGAGGGTGGCAATGAAGGTCCCACCGTGATCGCCAAAAGGTGTAATCACAGGGATTGTACCCCCTCAACACAAACATGAATATCAAATATGATAGCATGGAAAATAGGATGTGATCGCACCTAGGTAAGTTGCCTAATGATGTGAAAGACGACGGCTAACTTAAACTAGGAGAAGGAAGAGAACAGGAAGACTGACCTGGTGTCGCGGTCGCCATGGCTGCCGCGTCTCTGTTATTGCGTCAGTAGGAATCGACGCATCTTGTCGCTTCACCGAGGCCGTCGCGTTCTCTGAATGCGGGAGATTTGTTGTAGTGACCTTCTTCTAGTTCTCCAGCCGGCCAGAGCACCAGAGCTTCTCGTAGACCTTGTTTGCTTGCCTGCCAATCAAAAGAAAACACAAAGAAAGGACCCTATTAGAACATGTAAAGTGTAGTATCTATTCAAAAGATGAAATGAGATGGAGGATCATGGTGGGGACGCACCTGGGGTGGTTTTAAACCCCTGTGGGTGTGGGAAAACGTGGGTGGATGATAGATGTGCTCTTATTAAAAAGAACATAAAAATGCATGTAGAAATAGAGAAAAGGGAGAGAAGAGATGATGAGCCCCATTAGGGCGACTTCCTGGCGTGGATGCAGCTCCAATGATGTGCCAAGAGGTCCAGGAGATTGCTGAAGTCGCCCTCTTCACGTTCCTTGCTCATTAATGGTGAAATGAGTGAGTTGTGAGGAGTGAAAAGTGAAGGGAAATGAGTGGAATGAATGGCTGCGTGGCTAAGTCTGTTCAGAGGAAATTTTGGCAGCCCTTGGGTGATCATAAGGCCTCCCCGTCCATGAAGAGGGGTCATGCTTATATAGAGCTTGGAGTGAGAAAATTGGGTATTATCTCCTCAAAAGATGTGGAAATTAAAATGGGGGATAAAGCTCTATCAAAAATCGGATGTAGAGTCCTTAGGGGAGCTTGGGAGAGTCCCTAGGGCCGAAAAAGTGCTCAAGGGGTCGGGATAAACCTCTTGGACCAAGTCAAAGTGCATGGGAGGATAAATAGGATGTGGTTATGGAGGCCAGAGATCTCGGTCCTTGTCGCGTCAGATCGCGGGGTCGCGACTAGAGACGCGATGGTGCGGGGGATCGCGACAGCATTGCCCACGTGCATGGATAATGCATGGGCTGTCGCGGCGGCCTAACCCGTCGTGACTAGAGTCGCGGCGCCACGATGCGTCGCGACAAGGAATCCGAATTATTTTGGATTATTCTCTTTAACCACATGCTAAAATAGGAGTCAAATCCTCTAAGGACTCTCTCAAGTGATTGATTTCGGGATTTTCAAGGCATTTTTAGTGGATTAATGGGCTCAAATCAAGGCAAATGATGGGCTCAAGGTGAGTGACCAATTAGGGGCCCACTAAGATAGCAAGAAATGTGGTTCAACCCATTAGCCATGATCGGGTGTCTACATTATGAAGTATTTACTTTTCCTTTTCTATATAGACTGTGTATAAATGATGATGATGGAATAAGAGTTACTTTCCAGTTATTTCATTTCCGCTGTCATGTGTTATATATTTGTGTATGTTTCAGCCTAATTGTACAATTCTTGGGTAAATGTCCCATTGTAGCGGCGTTCATTATACCGATGTGGGTTAGTGTAACCGTACCGGTATAAGGAGGGTCGTTACAATATGTTTTGCCTTCGAGAATCAAATGGCTTATAGGGTCAAATGAGAATGGATACCAAGTCAGGACAAAAAATTCGTCGTTGCCTAAACACAATGATGTTAATTACTTCTCTATTTTAGAGGAGAAAATCCTTAATTAATCACCAAGAGAAAAGGGCCTTATGGCCAAAATAGGAGACATCCAATAAAACTAAATATGAAATTAATTATTAGCATATGGATTATTTTAGGTGACATTACCCAGAGGCAAACACTTAATTCGTGTGGGGATGCCTTGATTTGCTTTAGAATTACTTTATTTTATTTATTTTGCCTGAATTTGGTCTTGTTTGTTTTATGGGGTTGACCCGGATTTATTAACATTGAGTGCACTTCAATTTTGATTATATTTCTTTAGTTTAAACTCATTGTCATTTTTTTTGTTTGGATTTGAATTTTACTTGACTTGAACTTACCTTATTTGAATTTTGTTTTGTTGCTCAACTAGCTAGGCCCCAAGGGAGGTGAATGGGTTGCTAAAAATTAAGATTCTATAACTCAAAAACTTTCTACTAAAATGCGTACATGTTAGAGTTAGATAAACCCAAGAATAGGAAGATGAAGCAATCACAGAGGGACACAATGATTTATCCTAATTCGACATTGAGCTCCTACTCAGTTTGGGATTGCACTTGTTTAACCACTCTTATATTTTATCCTTTATTTTGGTGATAACAAAACTCATGATTAACTTAAATATCATGAATATATTTAATATCATGTTTTCCTTATAAATACAACATACTATGGCACTATCGTCTTATGATTTGTACTGAAATGCTAAATCGATTGTTGTTCAATACATATCGATTACTAACTATGTGCCACATCGATTCCTATACAAACACATCGATTATAGTTTATTTAAACATCGATTATCTTTCACATCGATTACCATATAACATCGATTATCTCAAACATCGATTACTGTTATAATCATACATCAATTACAGTTGTTTCACATCGATTGACCTTCCCATTGATTATGTCAGAACATCGATTACATTAGAACATTGATTGCTTCACTTAAACATCGATAACCTTAAAACATCGATTGTCTTAAACATCCATTACGTTTCACTTGAACATCGATTGTCCTAAACATCGATTATGTTCAAACATCGATTACGTACACTATTATCATTGATTACATACATTAGAACATCGACTGCTTCACTCAAACATCGATTGCTTTTCATTTAAACATCGACTACATTTAAATAAACATCAATTGCCTATGCATTTCAAATGTTTCGAAATGTCTTTGGTGCTCAAATGAAAGTTCAAATGTACTTCATATGTTTAACTTATTATTTCTCTCATTGACTGAAGATCTTTCTATTATGTACCTTCTATCTTATCAGGGTAGGTAATGAAGGAGTCAACAAAAAATAAGGACTGAAAGGACTCCTTCCTTATGCTAAAAAGAAAAGGTCCTACCTAACATATCTGGATGTCAGCAGAAATCATGGACCTTTGCACATAACAAGGAGTCTAGTTTTAACATGAGAAACCCGTTAAGACTCAAGCAAGCATCTGTTAGACACATGAAGATGTCTGTTAGACAGAAGAAGAAGAAGGAAAGTATATGAAGAAGAAGATGAGCAAAGGATCCAAGAACTCCAATGGCTATACCTCAACGGATCTATCTTTCTACCCCTATAAAGAATGAAGTGTTTGAAGCAGAAGAAATAGAGCCTTCCTGAAAATCCTTCAAAGAGTGTACATCTGGTGAGAAGCCTCAACGCCATACACACTTAAAGTAAGAGAAAAAGAGCTCGAGCCCAAGAAGAAGTGTGCCTGCAAGCAATCATCTGAAGTCTTCAAGCTCCAAGCATTCAAGCTTCTTTTCTCTCTTCACTCTCTCTGTGCATCATTGTAAATCTGGGGGAGAGTGCGTGAGCTATGAGTTTGAGTTCCTTAGTGTTCATCTTGTATAGCTCTCAGTATGTTCTTTCTTTTCTAAGAAGACTTATGTCCAACTGTAGGACTGTATACAGTATTCCTCTTCTAGGGTGTAGAGAAGACTAACCAAAGTGCTGGGTGTCTGTTCGGCTGTGAGACTATACAAAGTATTCCCCTTGGGTTAAGGGAAGAACCTAGCTGGGGTTGGTGTCGGTAGAACCTGGCTAGGGGTTTAAGTCTAGCAGAACAGCACTGGGGGTTACTCCAATAGGGTGGCTTCTTGACCTGTAATGGAAATGAGTTTCCTTCCTACTCAGAAAAGAAGAGGACCAGAGGGAGAGCTAGGGGTTCGTATATCCTTGGGGGGATTGTACTCTGGTTAGTGAAATCTCAAGAGTTTGCTTGGGGACTGGACGTAGGTCTTCCATTTGAGAAGTACCAAACCATGATAAAATTCTCAGTGTTCTTTTGTGTGATTATTTGTTTGAACTGCTTCCGCACTGCTACTCTATCTCCACACACAACTACATTCACTAACCTAAGTTTTCAAGTGGTGATTTTTGAGTTTTAGTTTCAGTATTCTGCATCTATTCTATTCACCCCCCTTCTAGAAAGCTTGTTGTCAACCATAAGTGGGCCAACAAGGGGTATTAGAGAGCTGGTCTCTGAACTTCAAGAAGATCTAATGATCTTAGAGCAAAGATCAAATGGCAGCTCAAGGATTTTCTGAAGGCCAATCTGTCAGCAAGCCACCTTGCTTGATGGTGAAGATTACAACTACTAGAAGACAAGGATGGAGTTCTTCTTCCAGGGTTATGACTATCAACTATGGACTATCATTGAAGAAGGAGGTCTGATAGTCCTCAACCCAAGAGAGAAGTGGACAGACAATGACAGAAAATGGCTCTCACAAAACAGTAAAGCCAAGAATCTCATTTGTTGTGCCTTGACAAGGAGCGAATTCAACAGGATCTCAGCATTCAAATCAGCAAAAGAAATATGGGACAAGTTGTAGCTCACATGCAAAGGAACTGACAAAGTCAAAGAGACCAGAATTGACATCTTAGTCACACAATATGATAAATTTCAAATGCTAACTGGTGAGACAATTACCCAAATGTATAGCAGATTTACTGACATAACTAATGGTCTTGCTGGGCTTGGAAAGATGTACAACACTGGAGCTATGGTAAGAAAAATTCTCAGATTCCTACCAAGCCAATGGACTCCAAAAGTCACAACCATCATAGAAGCTAATGATCTTACAACTATGTCATTAGAAAAGTTTATAGGATCATTGATGGAAGATGAGATCAACATGGAGCGACTATCTGAAAACTCATCCAAAAAGAAATTTATTAATGCTTTCAAAGTTATCGCTGCTCCTTCCACCTCTTCCTCTTCTAGTTCAAAAAATGCAGGCTCTGAAGACAGTGATGTAGATAATGTACTATCCAAACTTCAGAGAATTCTTAAGAAGAAGAAGAATGGATCAAGAAGGATCCAGAAGAAGGAGAAAAAGGAGAAAGAACCAGTCTGCTATGAATGCAAAAAACCTGGACATCTGAGACCAGATTGTCCAAGACTCAAGAAGACTGGTCAGCTAGACAAATCCAAGAAGAAGCACAAGAAATTCAAAAGAAAAGTCATGGCAGCTGCTTGGGACAATGAAGAAGTCTCCAATTCAAATTCATCAAGCTCAGATTTAGAAAAATAGCAAGTAACTCTAGCCCTCATGGCAAGACTAGATGAGGTACATTCTGACCCATCTTTTAATTCTTGCACTGATTCAGAGTTAGAGTCTGAAGATTTAGAAGATGTCTTTAATGGACTTTATTAAAATATAAAGGTGTTGTAAAAGAATTAAAGAATCTGAAAAATAACCTTACTTGCTTAGAAAACACTAATTCTGATCTTAAATCAGAAATAGAACAATTGGAAACACAATTAAAGGAAAGGAAAAATAATAATTATCTTTTGAATGAAGTTTTAAAGAGCAAGAACAATGAAAAATTAGAGTTAGAAGAAAAACTGAAAACTCTAACTGAAGAAAATCTTTATTTAAAAGAATCAGTTAGAAAATTAACAAAAGGTAAAACATATCTAGCTCTATACTTAAAAAGTTCAAAATCTGGCAATAATAAATAAGGTCTGGGATACGAATCTCCTGAAAAAGGAAAACAAATTAAGTATCCTCAAAAATAGCAATTACCAAAATTTGTGAAAGAAACCAAGACGCCTCAGAAAAAGGCCCCTGTAATGAACAAATGCTCTCAAAAGAAAAAGGTGTTCAAAAATCATGTTCTGAACAAACATCACAAAGACAATAAGGCCTGCAAAAAAAATTATATACATTGTTATTCTCATTGCAATAAGTTAGGCCACACAGTAAACACCTGCACTACTAAGCACTTATTATGCATTCCGAAAGGATATTTTTATGCATCTAACCATCAAGGACCCAAAAAGATTTGGGTACCTACTTCTGAGTAGTTTATTTCCAGGATAGCCTTGGAGAATTAGGATCAAAGGATGCTCAAGGCATTTGTGACTGCCAGCTCTTTATCCAACTCATATCTGAGGAGGGAGTAGTCACAAATCTATATTTACAAGTACTACTAATAAAGTTTTCCAATTCTCTTTTTATAAGATCAATGCAGGTAAAACTCTTGAAGACTTGACAAACAACAAGTGGATATGTCAAGAAACAACAAGACCAAACCCAACAGGAGCCTCACATCAAGGGGGAGCCATGAACTGAGGGGGAGCCTCACAACAAGGGGGAGAAAGTAATAAGGGGAGATGTAAATTCATGATAAGTATTGTTGAACCCCTCTCCTTCAAACTCACAGGTAGTATTGGGAAGAAGTCTTTACAAGGGGTTAAATGCAAATGGTAAGACCCTTCCTTATTGGTTATTGATAAAAAGGAGGAGAGTATTTTATGCTATGAATTTTCTATTCATTAGTTGTATTGAATATTTGTTAAAAATTCACATAAGTTTTGTCATCACAAAAAAGGAGGAGATTGTTAAACTACTCATATATTTTATTCTTTATTTTGGTGATAACAAAACTCATGATTAACTTAAATATCATGAATATATTTAATATCATTTTTTCCTCATAAATACATCATACTATGGCACTATTGTTTCATGATTTGCACTGGAAAGCTAAATCGATTGTTGTTCAATGCATATCAATTACAGACTAAGTGTCACATCGATTACTATACAAACTCATCGATTACAGTTTATTTAAACATCGATTATCTTTCACATCGATTACCTTAGAATATCGATTGTCTCAAACATCAATTACTGTTATAATCATACATCGATTAGAGTTGTTTCACATTGATTGTCCTTCACATCGATTACCTCAGAACATCGATTACATTAGAACATCGATTGCTTCACTTAAACATCGATTACCATAAAACATTGATTGTCTTAAACATCGATTACATTTTACTTGAACATCTATTGTCCTAAATATCGATTATGTTCAAACATCGATTACGTGCACTGTCATCATCGATTACATACATTAGAACATCAACTGCTTCACTCAAACATCGATTTCTCTTCGTTTAAACATCGACTACCTTTAAATAAACATAGATTGCCTGCACAATTCAAATGTTTCAAAATGTCTTTGGCACTCAAATGAAAGTTCAAATGTACGTCATATGTTTAACTATTATTTCTTTGATTGACTAAAGATCTTTCTGTTGTGTACCTTCTATCTTATCAGGGTAGGTAAGCGAAGGAGTCAGCAGAAAATAAGGACTGAAAGGACTCCTTCTTATGCTAAAAAGAAAAGGCCTTACCTAACATATCTGGATGTCAGCAAAAATCATGGACCTCTGCACATAACAAGGAGTCTAGTTTTAACATGAGAATCTGTTAAAACTCACGCAAGCATATGTTACACACATGAAGATGTTTGTTAGACAGAAGAAGAAGGAAAGTATATAAAGAAGAAGATGAGCAAAGGATCCAAGAACTCCAACGGCTATACCTCAACGGATCTATCTTTCTACCCTATCAAGAATGAAGTGTTTGAAGCAGAAGAAATAGAGCCTTCCGAAAATCATTCAAAGAGTGTACATCTAGTGAGAAGCCTCAACGCCATAAACACTTAAAGTAAGAGAAAAAGAGCTCGAGCCCAAGAAGAAGTGTGCGCTCAAGCAATCATCTGAAGTCTTCAAGCTCCAAGCATTCAAGCTGCTTTTCTCTCTTCACTCTCTCTGTGCATCATTGTAAATCTGGGGGAGAGTCTGTGAGCTGTGAGTTTGAGTTCCTTAGTGTTCATCTTGTATAGCTCTCAGTATGTTCTTTCTTTTCTAAAAAGACTTGTGTCCAGCTGTAGGACTGTATACAGTGTTCCTCTTCTAGGGTGTAGAGAAGGCTAACTGAAGTGCTGGGTGTCTGTCCGGCTGTGAGACTGTACAAAGTGTTCCCCTTGGGTTAACGGAAGAACCTAGCTGGGGTTGGTGTCAGTAGAACCTGGCTAGGGGTTAAGTCTAGCAGAACCGCACTGGGGTTTGCTCTGAGAGGGGGTTTCTTGACGTGTAATAGAAATGAGTTTCCTTCCTACTCGGAAAGGAAGAGGACCAGCAAGGAGCTAGGGGTTTGTATATCCTTGGGGGGATTGTACCCTGGTTAGTGAAATCTCAAGAGTTTGCTTGGGGACTGGACGTAGCTATTCCATTTGAGAAGTATCGAACCATGATAAAATTCTTTGTGTTCTTTTGTGTGATTGTTTGTTTGAACTGCTTCTGCACTGCTACTCTATGTCCACACACAACTACATTCACTAACCGAAGTTTTCAAGTGGTGATTTTTGTGTTTTAGTTTCTATATTTTTGCATCTATTCTATTCACCCCCCTTCTAGAAAGCTTGTTGCCAACCGTAAGCGAGTCAACAAGTGGTATCAGAGAGCTGGTCTCTGAACTTCAAGAAGATCTAACGATCTTACAGCAAAGATTAAATGGCAGCTCAAGGATTTTCTGAAGGCCCATCTATCAACAAGCCACCCTTGTTCGATGGTGAAGATTACAACTAATAGAAGACAAGGATGGAGTTCTTCCTCCAGGGTTGTGACTGTTCAACTATGGACTATCAATGAAGAAGGAGATCTGATAGTCCTCAACCCAAGAGAGAAGTGGACAGACAATGACAGAAAATGGCTCTCACAGAACATTAAAGCCAAGAATCTCATTTGCTGTGCCCTGATAAGGAGCGAATTAAACAGGATCTCAGCATGCAAATCAGCAAAAGAAATGTGGGACAAGTTGAAGCTCACATGTGAAGGAACTGACAAAGTCAAAGAGACCAAAATTGACATCTTGGTCACACAATATGAGAAATTTCAAATGCTAATAGGTGAGACAATACCCAAATGTATAGCAGATTTACTGACATAACTAATGGTCTTGCAGGGCTTGGAAAGATGTACACACTGGAGATATGGTAAAAAAAATTCTCATATCCCTACCAAGCCAATGGACTCCAAAAGTCACAGCCATCATAGAAGCTAATGATCTTACAACTATGTCATTAGAAAAGTTTATAGGATCATTGATGGCAGATGAGATCAACATGGAACGACTATCTGAAAGCTCATCCAAAAAGAAATTTACTAATACTTTCAAAGTTATAGCTGCTCCTTCCACCTCTTCCTCTTCTAGTTCAAAAAATGCAGGCTCTGAAGACAATGATGTAGATAATGTACTGTCAAAGCTTCAGAGAATTCTTAAGAAAAAGAAGAATGGATCAAGAAGGATCCAAAAGAAGGAGAAAAAGGAGAAAGAACCAGTCTTCTATGAATGCAAAAAACCTGGACATCTGAGACTAGATTTTCCAAGACTCAAGAAGACTGGTCAGCTAGAAAAATCGAAGAAGAAGCACAAGAAATTCAAAAGAAAAGTCATGGTAGCTGCTTGGGACAATGAAGAAGTCTCCAATCCAAATTCATCAAGCTCAGATTCAAAAAAATAGCAGGTAAGTCTAGCCCTCATGGCAGGACTAGATGAGGTACATTCTGACCCATCTTTTAATTCTTGCACTGATTCAGAGTTAGAGTCTGAAGATTTAGAAGATGTCTTTAATGGACTTTATGAAAATATAAAAGTGTTGTAAAAGAATTAAAGAATCTAAAAAATAACCTTACTTACTTAGAAAACACTAATTCTGATCTTAAATCAGAAATGGAACAATTGGAAACACAATTAAAGGAAAGTAAAAATAATAATTATCTTTTAAATGAAGTTTTGAAGAGCAAGAACAATGAAAAATTAGAGTTAGAAGAAAAATTGAAAACTCTAACTGAAGAAAATCTTTATTAAAAGAATCAGTTAGAAAATTAACAAAAGGTAAAACATCTCTAGCTCTATGCTTAAAAGGATCAAAATCTGTCAATAATAAACAAGGTCTTGGATACGAATCTCCTGAAAAAGGAAAACAAATTAAGTATCCTCAAAAATAGCAATTACCAAAATTTGTGAAAGAAACCAAGATGCCTTAGAAAAAGGCCTATGTAATGAACAAAAGCTCTCAAAAGAAAAAGGTGTCTAAAAATCATGTTCTAAACAAACATCACAAAGACAATAAGGCCTGCAAAATAAATTATATTCATTGTTGTTCTCATTGCAATAAATTAAGCCACACAGTAAACACCTGCACTACTTAGCACTTATTATGCATTTCGAAAGGATATTTTTATGCATCTAACGATCAAGGACCCAAAAATATTTGGGTACCTACTTCTGAGTAGTTTATTTGCAAGATAGCCTTGGAGAATCAGGATCAAAGGATGCTCAAGGCGTTTGTGACTGCCAGCTCTTCATCCAACTCATATCTGAGGAGGGAGTAGTCACAAATCTATATTTACAAGTACTACTAATAAGGTTTTGCAAGTCTTTTTTTATAAGATCAATGCAGATAAAACTCTTGAAGACTTAACAAACGACAAGTGGATATGTCAAGAAACAACAAGACCAAACCCAACAGAAGCCTCACATCAAGGGAGAGCCATGAACTGAGGGGGAGCCTCACAACAAGGGGGAAAAAGTAATAAGGGGAGATGTAAATTCATGACATGTATTGTTGAACCCCTCTCCTTCAAACTCACAAGTAGTATTGTTAAGAAGTCTTTACAGGGGTTAAATGCAAAGGGTAAGACCCTTCCTTTTTGGTTATTGACAAAATGGCGGAGAGTATTTTATGCTATGAATTTTTTGTTCATTAGTTGTATTGAACTGAAAATTCACATAAGTTTTGTCATCACAAAAAAGGGGGAGATTATTGAACCAGTCATATATTTTATTCTTTATTTTGGTGATAAAAAAACTCATGATTAACTAAAATATCATGAATATATTCAATATCATTTTTTCTTCATAAATACAACATACTATGGCACTATCGTTTCATGATTTGCACTAGAAAGCTAAATCGATTGTTGTTCAATGCATATCAATTACAGACTAAGTGTCACATCGATTACAGTTTATTTAAACATCGATTACCTTAGAACATCGATTGTCTCAAACATCAATTACTGTTATAATCATACATCGATTACAGTTCTTTCACATCGATTACCTCAGAACATCGATTACATTAGAACATTGATTGCTTCACTTCAACATCGATTACTTTAAAACATTGATTGTCTTAAACATCGATTACGTTTCACTTGAACATCGATTGTCCTAAACATCGATTATGTTCAAACATCGATTACGTACACTGTCATCATCGATTACATACATTAGATCACCAACTGCTTCACTCAAAGATCGATTGCTCTTCGTTTAAACATTGACTACCTTTAAATAAACATCGATTGCCTGTACATTTCAAATGTTTCAAAATGTCTTTGGCACTCAAATGAAAGTTCAAATGTACTTCATATGTTTAACTTATTATTTCTCTGAATGACTAAAGATCTTTCTGTTATGTACCTTCTATCTTATCAGGATAGGTAAGGAAAGGAGTCAGCAAAGAATAAAGACTGAAAGGACTCCTTCCTTATGCTAAAAAGCAAAGGCCTTACCTAACATATCTGGATGTCAGCAGAAATCATGGACCTCTGCACATAACAAGGAGTGTAGTTTTAACATGAGGAATCCGTTAAGACTCAAACAAGCATCTGTTAGACACATGAAAATGTCTGTTAGACAGAAGAAGAAGGAAAGTATATGAAGAAGAGATGAGCAAAGGATCCAAGAACTCGAACGGCTATACCTCAACGGATCTATCTTTTTACCCTATAAAGAATGAAGTGTTTGAAGCAGAAGAAATAAAGCCTTCCTGAAAATCATTCAACGAGTGTACATCTAGTGAGAAGCCTCAACGCCATACACACTCAAAGCAAGAGAGAAAGAGCTCGAGCCCAAGAAGAAGTGTGTGTGCAAGCTATCATCTGAAGTCTTCAAGCTCCAAGCATTTAAGCTTCTTTTCTCTCTTCACTCTCTCTATGCATCATTGTAAATCTGGGGGAGAGTCTGTGAGCTGTGAGTTTGAGTTCCTTAGTGTTTAGCTTATATAGCTCTCAATATGTTCTTTCTTTTCTAAGAAAGACTTGTGTCCAGCTGTAGGACTGTATGCAGTGTTCCTCTTCTAGGGTGAAGAGAAGACCAGCTAAAGTGTTGGGTGTCTGTCCGGCTATAGGACTATACACAGTGTTCCCCTTGGGTTAAGGGAAGAACCTAGATGGGGTTGGTGTCAGTAGAACCTGGATAGGGGTTTAAGTCTAGTAGAACTGCACTGGGGTTTGCTCCAGGAGGGTGGCTTCTTGACCTGTAACAGAAGTGAGTTTCCTTCCTACTCGAAAAGGAAGAGGACCAGCAGGGAGCTGGGGGTTTGTATATCCTTGGGAGGATTGTACCCTAGTTAGTGAAATCCCAAGAGTTTGCTTGGGGACTAGACGTAGGTCTTCCATTTGAGAAGTACCGAACCAGGATAAAATTATCTATGTTCTTTTGTGTGATTGTTTGTTTGAACTGCTTCCGCACTGCTACTCTATCTCCACACACAACTACATTCACTAACTGAAGTTTTCAAGTGGTGATTTTTGTGTTTTAGTTTCTATATTTTTGCATCTATTCTATTCACCCCCCTTCTAGAAAGCTTGTTGCCAACCGTAAGCGAGTCAACAAGTGGTATCAGAGAGCTGGTCTCTGAACTTCAAGAAGATCTAACGATCTTACAGCAAAGATTAAATGGCAGCTCAAGGATTTTCTGAAGGCCCATCTATCAACAAGCCACCCTTGTTCGATGGTGAAGATTACAACTAATAGAAGACAAGGATGGAGTTCTTCCTCCAGGGTTGGACTGTTCAACTATGGACTATCAATGAAGAAGGAGATCTGATAGTCCTCAACCCAAGAGAGAAGTGGACAGACAATGACAGAAAATGGCTCTCACAGAACATTAAAGCCAAGAATCTCATTTGCTGTGCCCTGATAAGGAGCGAATTAAACAGGATCTCAGCATGCAAATCAGCAAAAGAAATGTGGGACAAGTTGAAGCTCACATGTGAAGGAACTGACAAAGTCAAAGAGACCAAAATTGACATCTTGGTCACACAATATGAGAAATTTCAAATGCTAATAGGTGAGACAATTACCCAAATGTATAGCAGATTTACTGACATAACTAATGGTCTTGCAGGGCTTGGAAAGATGTACAACACTGGAGATATGGTAAAAAAAATTCTCATATCCCTACCAAGCCAATGGACTCCAAAAGTCACAGCCATCATAGAAGCTAATGATCTTACAACTATGTCATTAGAAAAGTTTATAGGATCATTGATGGCAGATGAGATCAACATGGAACGACTATCTGAAAGCTCATCCAAAAAGAAATTTACTAATACTTTCAAAGTTATAGCTGCTCCTTCCACCTCTTCCTCTTCTAGTTCAAAAAATGCAGGCTCTGAAGACAATGATGTAGATAATGTACTGTCAAAGCTTCAGAGAATTCTTAAGAAAAAGAAGAATGGATCAAGAAGGATCCAAAAGAAGGAGAAAAAGGAGAAAGAACCAGTCTTCTATGAATGCAAAAAACCTGGACATCTGAGACTAGATTTTCCAAGACTCAAGAAGACTGGTCAGCTAGAAAAATCGAAGAAGAAGCACAAGAAATTCAAAAGAAAAGTCATGGTAGCTGCTTGGGACAATGAAGAAGTCTCCAATCCAAATTCATCAAGCTCAGATTCAAAAAAATAGCAGGTAAGTTTAGCCCTCATGGCAGGACTATATGAGGTACATTCTGACCCATCTTTTAATTCTTGCACTGATTCAGAGTTAGAGTCTGAAGATTTAGAAGATGTCTTTAATGGACTTTATGAAAATATAAAAGTGTTGTAAAAGAATTAAAGAATCTAAAAAATAACCTTACTTACTTAGAAAACACTAATTCTGATCTTAAATCAGAAATGGAACAATTGGAAACACAATTAAAGGAAAGTAAAAATAATAATTATCTTTTAAATGAAGTTTTGAAGAGCAAGAACAATGAAAAATTAGAGTTAGAAGAAAAATTGAAAACTCTAACTGAAGAAAATCTTTATTAAAAGAATCAGTTAGAAAATTAACAAAAGGTAAAACATCTCTAGCTCTATGCTTAAAAGGATCAAAATCTGTCAATAATAAACAAGGTCTTGGATACGAATCTCCTGAAAAAGGAAAACAAATTAAGTATCCTCAAAAATAGCAATTACCAAAATTTGTGAAAGAAACCAAGATGCCTTAGAAAAAGGCCTATGTAATGAACAAAAGCTCTCAAAAGAAAAAGGTGTCTAAAAATCATGTTCTAAACAAACATCACAAAGACAATAAGGCCTGCAAAATAAATTATATTCATTGTTGTTCTCATTGCAATAAATTAAGCCACACAGTAAACACCTGCACTACTTAGCACTTATTATGCATTTCGAAAGGATATTTTTATGCATCTAACGATCAAGGACCCAAAAATATTTGGGTACCTACTTCTGAGTAGTTTATTTGCAAGATAGCCTTGGAGAATCAGGATCAAAGGATGCTCAAGGCGTTTGTGACTGCCAGCTCTTCATCCAACTCATATCTGAGGAGGGAGTAGTCACAAATCTATATTTACAAGTACT
Source organism: Colocasia esculenta (assembly GCA_014218235.1). NCBI lineage: Eukaryota > Viridiplantae > Streptophyta > Magnoliopsida > Alismatales > Araceae > Colocasia > Colocasia esculenta. The sequence continues at coordinate 100,721,860 of CM024757.1, forward strand.
ACTAATAAGGTTTTGCAAGTCTTTTTTTATAAGATCAATGCAGATAAAACTCTTGAAGACTTAACAAACGACAAGTGGATATGTCAAGAAACAACAAGACCAAACCCAACAGAAGCCTCACATCAAGGGAGAGCCATGAACTGAGGGGGAGCCTCACAACAAGGGGGAAAAAGTAATAAGGGGAGATGTAAATTCATGACATGTATTGTTGAACCCCTCTCCTTCAAACTCACAAGTAGTATTGTTAAGAAGTCTTTACAAGGGGTTAAATGCAAAGGGTAAGACCCTTCCTTTTTGGTTATTGACAAAATGGCGGAGAGTATTTTATGCTATGAATTTTTTGTTCATTAGTTGTATTGAACTGAAAATTCACATAAGTTTTGTCATCACAAAAAAGGGGGAGATTATTGAACCAGTCATATATTTTATTCTTTATTTTGGTGATAAAAAAACTCATGATTAACTAAAATATCATGAATATATTCAATATCATTTTTTCTTCATAAATACAACATACTATGGCACTATCGTTCATGATTTGCACTAGAAAGCTAAATCGATTGTTGTTCAATGCATATCAATTACAGACTAAGTGTCACATCGATTACAGTTTATTTAAACATCGATTACCTTAGAACATCGATTGTCTCAAACATCAATTACTGTTATAATCATACATCGATTACAGTTCTTTCACATCGATTACCTCAGAACATCGATTACATTAGAACATTGATTGCTTCACTTCAACATCGATTACTTTAAAACATTGATTGTCTTAAACATCGATTACGTTTCACTTGAACATCGATTGTCCTAAACATCGATTATGTTCAAACATCGATTACGTACACTGTCATCATCGATTACATACATTAGATCACCAACTGCTTCACTCAAAGATCGATTGCTCTTCGTTTAAACATTGACTACCTTTAAATAAACATCGATTGCCTGTACATTTCAAATGTTTCAAAATGTCTTTGGCACTCAAATGAAAGTTCAAATGTACTTCATATGTTTAACTTATTATTTCTCTGAATGACTAAAGATCTTTCTGTTATGTACCTTCTATCTTATCAGGATAGGTAAGGAAAGGAGTCAGCAAAGAATAAAGACTGAAAGGACTCCTTCCTTATGCTAAAAAGCAAAGGCCTTACCTAACATATCTGGATGTCAGCAGAAATCATGGACCTCTGCACATAACAAGGAGTGTAGTTTTAACATGAGGAATCCGTTAAGACTCAAACAAGCATCTGTTAGACACATGAAAATGTCTGTTAGACAGAAGAAGAAGGAAAGTATATGAAGAAGAAGATGAGCAAAGGATCCAAGAACTCGAACGGCTATACCTCAACGGATCTATCTTTTTACCCTATAAAGAATGAAGTGTTTGAAGCAGAAGAAATAAGCCTTCCTGAAAATCATTCAACGAGTGTACATCTAGTGAGAAGCCTCAACGCCATACACACTCAAAGCAAGAGAGAAAGAGCTCGAGCCCAAGAAGAAGTGTGTGTGCAAGCTATCATCTGAAGTCTTCAAGCTCCAAGCATTTAAGCTTCTTTTCTCTCTTCACTCTCTCTATGCATCATTGTAAATCTGGGGGAGAGTCTGTGAGCTGTGAGTTTGAGTTCCTTAGTGTTTAGCTTATATAGCTCTCAATATGTTCTTTCTTTTCTAAGAAAGACTTGTGTCCAGCTGTAGGACTGTATGCAGTGTTCCTCTTCTAGGGTGAAGAGAAGACCAGCTAAAGTGTTGGGTGTCTGTCCGGCTATAGGACTATACACAGTGTTCCCCTTGGGTTAAGGGAAGAACCTAGATGGGGTTGGTGTCAGTAGAACCTGGATAGGGGTTTAAGTCTAGTAGAACTGCACTGGGGTTTGCTCCAGGAGGGTGGCTTCTTGACCTGTAACAGATGTGAGTTTCCTTCCTACTCGAAAAGGAAGAGGACCAGCAGGGAGCTGGGGGTTTGTATATCCTTAGGGGGATTGTACCCTAGTTAGTGAAATCCCAAGAGTTTGCTTGGGGACTAGACGTAGGTCTTCCATTTGAGAAGTACCGAACCAGGATAAAATTATCTATGTTCTTTGTGTGATTGTTTGTTTGAACTGCTTCCGCACTGCTACTCTATCTCCGCACACAACTACATTCACTAACTGAAGTTTTCAAGTGGTGATTTTTGTGTTTTAGTTTCAGTATTTCTGTATCTATTCTATTCCCCCCCCCCTTCTAGAAAGCTTGCTGCCAACCGTTAGCGGGCCAACAGCACTAACTAAAGGGTACAATCCCCCTTATGGACACTACAACACCCAGCTCAATTGGTCTTCCCTTCACTGTCCGAAGGGGAGCTACACATCAGTGCAACACTAGTCTTCCCTTCTACCCAAAAGGAATAGCACACTGGTGAACACTACCAGTCTTCTCTTCACGCAGGAAGAGATATAGTTCTGAAATGTAGAAGAATTGCAAGATGTCCCTAGACCAAGTACAAGAATAACACTAAGGGGGCTTATTTGAGACTGGGTCTGAGAAGAAAAATATAATATTTCACTTAGACACATAGCTATCTCTCTCTTAAGGAATATGTAGAGTTGTAGAGAGAGTTGAGACTGGATGGCTTTGAGAAGCTTAAGGAGTTGATCATGAAAAGAACTTCAGAGTAATCGATCTTCCATCACATTCACAATCTCCTCCTATTTATCTTGCCTTGAAAGTTAACTTCTAATCTATCCGTTGGAACTTCTTGTATATTAGATTTCTAAGGCAGATGTTTGAAGTGTCTAACATTGGTGATGCGTGAGTATCGTCAACCTGCATGTAATAAATGTTATGATAGAGACAGAGAGGAGAGAGAATGTCAGTTGTTGGGTTTACATGGATTATATTTGACATGTTTGTTTTTTATGATGAGCAATCAATGAGCATTTCATGAACAATACGATTTCATGTGATATGAATATGTGAAACAAGATAAGAATGACAAGCCAAGCAAATGTTAATCAAGAATCACATGTTCAATCTGATCATCTAAATGTTCACATTATCTCACTAACAATGCTCTTAAATGTAGGTGAGATTGTGTGCAAGACAATGTACCAAAACAAGAGCAAAAAGATCAGGAAAAGCATAAAAAGCAAGTGCTTGTCGACAACCCCCAAGATGCCTGTCGACAGCCCTGCATAGACAGATCTGATAGGGTACTGACAAAGATACCTGGCAGCAGCCCCACTGATGCATGTCGACAGATCAGCACAGACAGAACCAACAGGCTCCTGGCAAGGTGTGCTGTCGACAGACTCAAATCGCTTGTCGACAGATCCACATAGGGAACTGTCTCCCGGAAAGCCCAGCCTTCTGCCTTTTGCAAGTCTGTCTACATCTATCGACAGATGTTGTTCTTGTTGTCGACAGACGAAGAGAAAATCTCAATACGAGATCTCCATACATTTCCGAATTGGGTGTTTCCAATTGTCACGACTCTCCATACTTAAACACCCATATAAAATGAACTCTTTGGAGTTATTTTCGTACAGAAGTAGCCACCACACAAAACCCTAGAAAAGTCTCAAAAGAGAAGCTTTATGCTGCTCTGCTTTAACCGTTCGTCCAGGCAACCAAAGAGACATCCTCCGAACTGGATTGAAGCCAGATTGTCCATCTCGCAAGCTTCTCCATCAACTGATACCTGTCAAGACGAAGCTTGAAGCACATCAGGACGATCATCTGAAGAGTTCCACATCAGGATTTGAAATCTCAACTCTGAACTCTTCTTTATCTCTATTCTTCATATCTCGTGTGTGTGTGTTGTTGAGTCAAGCGCCCTTGTGCTTAATTCACGTTTGTCATGATGTTCTGATCGTGGTTTACATCAGATGATGTGAGTGTGTGTGTGTGTGTTGTAGCGAGTGAACTTGCTGATAAGCAGTCTTTCTGCGTGTGTGTGTGGACGGTGGACGTAGGATACACAAGTTGTGTACTCCGAACCACCTTAAATCATCGTGTCTGTGGTTTGAACATTTCACGCTTGATGTTTGGTAGGCACGTTGATCTCTCACATGCTAGATAAATTGCTACTCTATCTACTTACAATTAACACACAACTTAGTTTGATTTAAACTCTGTTTGAAATATCAAAAGTCTGTGTTTCCATCAAAAAAGGTCATAGTTTATCTAACAGATAGTAATCTATTCAACCCCCCCCCCCTCTAGATTACCATATTGGACAATTCCGCACATCTTTCAATTGGTATCAGAGCGAGGTTTCTCCGATTTACTACTTTTATAGCTTGATCTCGGGATCAGGAGATTCTCGGTCTTATGGAATCTACAAAGGGGTTAATGGCCAAGGGACACTTTGTGACCAGGCCACCCTTCTTTGATGGCACTGACTATCCTTATTGGAAAAATCGCATGCAGGTGTTTCTGAGAGCTCAAAATTTCGAGTTATGGAAAATTGTCAGCAAAGGAGCATACACCCTTCCTGAGGACGAAGATACCTGGACGAAGGACCAGATTGCAAAGGGAACTCTCAACTGGAGTGCCCTAACATGATGCAGTGCGGTGTTATCCCAAAGAATACTCAAGAGTCTCCACATGCACTTCAGCGAAAGAGATGTGGGACAAACTTGAACTTATCTACGAAGGTACATCCGAGGTAAGGGAAACCAAAGCAAGTATGCTAGTTTCTGAGCATGAAATGTTTAAGATGAATAATGATGAAACTATCTCAGATATGTTTGCTAGATTCATGTTAATAATAAATGGATTGAAAGGTCTTAAGAAAGAATACTCAGAAAGTGACTTAGTGAGGAAGATACTTCGGTCTCTTCCATCCTCATTGAACACTAAGGCCACTGTCATTGAGGATTCAAAAGATCTCTCAAAGATGAAATTGGATGAACTAATTTGCTCCCTGATGACATATGAAATAAATGTGAAAAGGAAAGAAACTGAAGAAAACCCAAAAAGGTCAATTGCCTTAAAAGCTTCAAGCAAAAGTTCCTCTAGGTCCAAAAAGGATGTTCAACAGGAAAGTGATGAACCTGAAACGTCTAGTGAAAGTGAAAATGATGAAATGGCCATACTCACTAGACAATTCAAGAAATTCCTCAAATTCAAAAGAAAGGCTCAGATAATTCCATATCCTTTCAAAAGAAAGATTTCCCCAATAAATTTGAGTCTAACAAAAAATATGACATTGTATGCTATGAGTGCAAGAAACAAGGGCATATGAGAGGAGAATGCCCCGAACTCAAGAAAAAGTTGAAGAAAGAGATATTCACCTTCAGAAAGCCAAGGCAATGTTGGCAACTTGGAGTGATGAAGATGAAGACGAAGACACACAAGAAGCCTCTGGAGATGAAGAAATTCAGTGTCTAATGGCTAGAAGCGACGACTCCAATGAGGTAAATTCGTCCTTTGAAACTTATACTGTTGATGAATGGGAAGAAACATACATTGTCCTGTTTGAAAAATTCTGTGAATTCAAATATGAAAACAAGGCATTGAAAAAGAAAATCAATTCTTTTGTTCATAACACACACAATGATGAACAAGTTGTTGCCTTAACTAAAGAAATTGAAATGATGAAAATTGATGAGGAAGCTCACTGTGAGGAAATGGATTGCTTGAAAATAAAATTGCAAGAAAGTCAAAAAGAAAAGGAAAGTCTAACCAACTCTCTTGAAAGTCTTCAAAATGAACATCAAGAAACTAAGAAAAAGTTGGAACAGGCTGAAAAAGATCTAAAAGTAAAATCTGAAGATCTTAAAAGGTTCGTTAAGGGAAAACAGAATCTTGATGCAATTTTGGGGTCAAACATCTTTGCTGCAAAACATGGAATTGGATATCAACCACAAAACAAAAGAAAATGGGAGAGACTTTGATAACTTCTTTTGTTGATTCTAGCCCAAGCACAAGCTATCAAGTCCCTTCCAAGAATAAGAAAGGTCAATCCAAGGGTAAGAAACAGGAACCCATGAAAATCAGTTCAGCTGTTAACATAACTAAGAAGTCTGTCAACAGCCCCAAAGAGGGTTGTCGACAGGTCTAGAAACATGCTTCCAAAGAAAAGCTAACCAGGCAACAGAAGGGTAAAATGCCCATGCATGTTCCTTAGAATAGCAAACCCACTGTTTTGGAAAAATCATCATCATGCAATGTCTGTAAGAAAGTTGGGCACAATGCAAAACGATGCTGGAATAATCCAAATAAATTGAAAATCAAACAAGTTTGGATTCCGAAGCATTTACTTTTTGGCATGAATGATACATTAGGACCCAAAGTAATTTGGGTACCAAAACCTCTTGTCTGATCCACATATGCAGGAATGCCTAGCAGCCCAAAATCAAAACAAATGGTACCTGGATAGTGGCTGCTCGAGGCACATGACGGAGACAAAGACAAGTTATGTTTGTCGATGGAAAAAGACGGAGGTCAAGTTGTTTTTGGAGGTAACAATAAAGGCCAGATCATTGGTTCAGGCAAGGTTGGTAAGTATGCCTCAAACTCAATAGAGAATGTACTGTTAGTAATGGTCTTCACCATAACTTGCTTAGTATAAGCCAACTGTGCGATAAAGGTCATAAAGTTGTCTTTGAATCAAATTCATGTCAATTTGTTGATAAGGAAACATGAAGTCTTAAATTTTCTGGAAAAATAGTAAACAACATTTATTGGTTGATCTAGATGATCCAAAAATGAAAATTTGTGTCTTGTTGCAAGTAACAGGATGAGCTTACCTTGTGGCATCGTAGGCTTGGGCATGCAAGCTACAATGTCTTGCACAAGATCATGAGGCTGAAACTGGTAATGGACTTCCTGAAATTTCCTTCAATAAGAATGAAAATTTTTGTGATGCATGTGCACAGGGAAAAAAAACCCAGAAATCCTTCAAATCAAAAGCACCGGTAAGTACCTCTAAACCTTATGAATTGTTGCACATGGACCTTTTTGGACCTACTAGAACACTGAGTCTCAATGCAAACAATTTTGTTTTGTCATTGTAGACTATTTTTCTAGGTTCACTTGGGGTAAAATTTCTGGCTCACAAAAATGAAGCACTAAAATCTTTGAAGAATTCTTTAATAAGATTGAGCATGGAAATGTTAATAAGATATGCTCAATCCGCACTGATCACGGGGGAGAGTTTGATAACAACTCATTTTCTGATTTTTGCATGCACCAAGGAATAGAACACCTATTTTCCTCTCCAAGGACTCCGGAACAAAATGGTGTAGTGGAGAGAAAGAACAGAACCCTGGTGGAAATGGCTCGTACTCTTCTGGTCGAAAGTCAACTCCCAAGGAGTTTTTGGGCAGAAGCGGTAAACACCTCATGCTACATTCATTCAACAGAGCCATGGTAAGACCCGTGATAAAGAAAACCCCCTATGAACTGCTAAAAGGTAAGAAACCCAGTATTGGGTATTTCAGAGTTTTTGGCTTAAAAGTGTTTATTCATAACAATGATAAAGTTGATTTAGACAAATTTGAAGCCAATAGTGATCAAGGTATTTTTCTTGGATACTCAGAACACTCTAGAGCATATAGGGTGTTTAACGTTAAGAATAAAACTGTTGAAGAAACTCCACATGTTATTTTTGATGAGTATCATGCAAAAACTAACACTAAAAACTTTCACAGGACTCAAGATGGAGATGTAGAAACAACACTTGAGGAACTACAAGCAAAAGCAAAAGGAAATTATAAAGTAGTTTCTAAAAATAAAAGTGGATATCTTCGCAGGTACAACGATGAAGATGATGAAAATCTGTTCAGAAAATAAGATGTTGAATCTGAAGAAGATCCACAAGAGGAAGAGCCTCAAGATGAAACTCCTCAAGCACACCCTCCTCTAGAACAACCTCCACAAGATCCAAAAGTCCAAAAGATCAACCCAGTCCTTCACAATCACCAATGTGAGGTATTCTAAAGATCACCCACTTGAGAATGTGGTAGAAGATGTAAATGATTCAGTTCAAACTAGATCTCAAGTTAGACAAATAATTGAACAAGATCAGTCAGCTTTTGTCTCTCGAGTGGAACCTAAAAATGTTGAAGAGGCCTTAAAAGAAAATTCATGGATTGATGCTATGCATGAGGAACTTGGTCAATTTCAAGAAATAATGTCTGGAGCTTAGTTCCTAGAACCCCTGAAATTTTTGTCATAGGAACAAGATGGGTCTTTAGGAATAAACTAAATGAAGAGAGTAAAGTGGTGAGAAATAAGGCTAGACTGGTAGCAAAAGGATACAATCAAGAATTTGGTGAGGACTTTGAAGAATCCTTTGCCCCTGTAGCTAGACTTGAAGCAGTTAGAATCTTATTGGCATATGCATGCTCACATAAGTTTAAACTTTTTCAAATGGACGTTAAAACTGTTTTCTTGAATGACTACATCAAAGAGGAATTTATGTCTCTCAACCACCCGATTTTGAAAATTCTGAAATGCCTAACCATGTTTATAAACTGCACAAAGCTCTCTATGGTTTGAAACAGGCACCCCGAGCTTGGTACGACAGACTGAGCAACTTTTTGGTGAGTAAAAACTACTCAAGAGGTAAAGTGGACCAAACTCTATTTATTAAGAAAGTTCGCAATCACATAATTGTTGTTCAAGTTTATGTGGACGACATTATATTTGTTCCACTAACCCATCACTCTGTGAGGAGTTTTCCAAACATATGCACAGCGAATTCGAGATGAGTCTAATGGGGGAGCTTCAATTCTTTCTTGGTTTGTAGGTGAAGCAACATGAAGATGGCTTCTTCATTATTCAAGAAAAATATGTAAAGGAGCTCTTGAAATGCTTTCAGTTTGAGCAAGCCAAACCTGCTTCAACACCAATGAGCACAAGCATAAAATTGGAAAATGATGAGAAAGGTAAACCGGTAGATTCAAAGTATTTCGAGATATGATTGGCTCACTCCTTTATCTTACTGCAAGTAGACCCGATATACAATTCAGTGTTTACCTTTGCGCTAGATATCAATCTAGTCCAAAGGAAAGCCATTTGGTTGCAGTTAAGAGAATATTCAGATATCTCTCAGGTACGTATGATTTGGGTCTTTGGTATCCAGCAGGAAGTAGTTTTGACTTGATATCATATTCTGATGTTGATTATGCTAGATGTAAGATAGACAGGAAAAGTACTAGTGGGTACTGCCAATTACTTGGTGGTTGCATGGTTTCGTGGGAATCCAAGAAGCAACACCCGGTTGCACTCTCCACTGTAGAGGCAGAGTATGTTGCTGCGGGGAGTTGTGCGGCTCAAGTGTTGTGGATAAAAAGTCAACTGTCTGACTACAATATTGACATTGGATGCACACCTATCTTATGTGACAACACTAGTGCCATCAATCTTTCAAAGAACCCAGTCCAACACTCTAGGACAAAACACATTGAGATTAAACATCATTTCTTGAGAGATGAAGTAGCCAAAAAATCCTTGGAGCTCAGCTTCATACCCACTGATAAGCAATTAGCTGATATTCTCACAAAACCATTGGCTGAGGATAGATTCACAACATTGAGAAGATAATTAGGATTGTGCAAAATGCAATGAAGCCATACCAAACATTGAAGTATATGTTCTTTGTGTGCACCGACTATGAGGTATATCAAATGGTGATTTGTGGAAGAACAAGTTGTGCTTGTTTGGAAACTATCATTATGCGTGAGAAAACATTCTGCACCACGTATCCATAGTCAAGTTGCAAATAAGGGTCATCTACTTTGAATTAGGTATATGGATTCTTTTCAATTTGCCCATTCACTTTTGCACACAAATGGATTTTCTTGTTTGTGGTGGTCTGTCCTTATTCATGAACTTGGATGCAATTGCTTTCTAAACTTGTGCAAATGTGTCTTGCATTGCTTGCTTGTTGAGTCTTCACATGCACATACTATGGGGAAGCTAGGTTAAGGTAGATGAGTGATTTTTAAGGGAAACTATCAATTTTCAATGCTTCACTTCCTTGGCATGGAACTTAAATGATACCTCATATCTGCTTTAAAAATCCTTCTCACAGCACCTGTCGATAGCCCCACTCCTTGTTGTCGACAGCCCCTAGCAGGATTCCTCATCCCGAACTTACAATCCTTCAGTCTGCTCAAATCTGTCGACAGACCTCTCTGTATCTGTCGACAGATGCCACCTACTTGAACTCAGTTAATTCACATATTCGAATCTGTCGATAGGCACTCAATGGCTGTCGACAGATGCACCTCTTGCTGAGTTTTGCCTGTCCTGTCTCAACATACTTCATAAGCATGCTTCACTACTGTATCTAAGGTGTAAATTGGTACTAATTATGTTATAATCTTTCATATCCACATAATATAAATGACATTGTCCAAATCACAATGATTTTGACATACCATTCTCTTGTGAGTCTAGGTTGCATCATTTTGAGTACATTTAACAAAATACATGAATCTAACCTAACTCACTTGAGTTCCCTTGTGGAATATCATATTTTTTTGGTAATGTTAAGTCCAAGGTTATTGAATGTTATGTCTTGCATTGGATTTTATGCCTTATCTAACTCTTGACCTTGATTTTCAAAACAAACAATCAAACAGGAGAAAAACTACCTATTTCAACAAAATAATAAAAAAAAAAGAAATGAAAGTGTATCAAATTCAATGAGGGAATAAAGACAGAGCAATGATGAGTATTGCTGAGTAACCGGGGATATGGACATCACAAATGTCTGTCTTCGCATCAAAAAGCTTACTCCTTATCTCTGTATAATGGTCTGATGATCACTTCTACTGAGTAACTGGGATACCAGCATTAACCATGTCTATCTTCACGTTAAAAGGTAATAGTGATCCTACTTACCACTTTCTCTCTTATTGTTTGTTCAGATAACAATCAATAGAGTGCAGCCTCCTCAATTTTTTTTTCTCAAAGCCAAGCTGTTATTAATGAAACATTGCCGATGTAGACATTCTTTTCATACACCTTTTGACTGTCGCATACTAAGATATATGTTCTTTTGCAATGGTTTTATTCAAGCAGTCTATTTTATTCTCCTATGTCTTTTTGTTCAGTGTACTCCTTATGCTGCAACTTAGAGTCCGGGGAATATTATTTCACAACCATTGTCGATAATTGGCATGTCCTAATTATTAGTGGGTATGACATTTTATAATGTGTATTTAACTATTTTCCATCTTATATACACATTGGACGCTCATTGCCTTGAAAAATCCTGACCAAATACTTCACTGGCACACTTTCTGCAAGTACCTGTCGACAGGGCACTGTTCACCTGTCAACAGCCGGCGGCAGGACTATTTTGGAAGCCCAACGGGCGGCCATCTAGGGCAGATTTTGTGGGTCCCAGTCCTTTAAATCTCTTCCCACTTTCTTTAAAAGGACCCCACGACCCCTTCCCCCCTTTCTCACTTCCAAACATCCCTCCTCCTTGCATCTTCACCAAAACCCTCTTTCTCTAGGGCGCAGAGGAGAGTCTACCTCTTTGTGTCTTTCCTCAGTGTCTCATTCCTCCTTTCACATCCCTCTCTACTCCGAAATCCCTCTCTCTGATGACTCCCAAGAGCAAGAAGCTTGTCTCCCGTCGCCGTCCTCGTTCTCCCCAAGCCGGCGAGGGTTCCAGGGATCATACTGAGCGCCGCATAAAGCATCGGGATGATCGTTTGCCAGAGCTCCTTATTCCTCCAAATCTGTAACTTCTCAATGTTCATGGCACCTTTACCAAGTTCATGCAGCCCAGATACGTTGATTTCGTGTCTCTGGAAGCCATGTTTTCCAGGTTGCAGCCACTTTTTGACACCCAGAGCTGGTCTCCCTTCTGCTATTCTCACAAGCGGTACTCTTCAACCATTGTGATGGAGTTCTACAACAACCTCCAGGAAACCGCTCAAGGTGATCTTTATACCAAGGTGAAAGGCACCCCGTTTCTGATCACTCCAAATCTTTTCTCTGTTGCACTTCAAATTCCTAATACTGGCATTGATATCATGCAACATCACCCTTTGGCATCTGAGTACTACACACTCATCACTCGGCAGCCATACGATTCATCTAAAGATCGTGTGCAACTGAATGCCAACTCCTTCACTCCCCTTCATCGTCTCATCCACCATATCTTTACCACAATTATAGTCCCCAAGGATGGTAGTTGGGAACTTGTGACTGCCATTCACAAATCCCTTTTTCACGCATTTCTGAACTGTGAACAAGTCAACCTACCACTCCTTTACTCTCTCACATCCGGATATGCCTTCGTAATTCAAATAAGTCTATGCCTTATGCATGTCCAATCACTTCTCTTCTTTTGTTCATCGGCATCCAAATCTCCAAAGAAGAGATGACAACCCTCAAGTCTCGTAGCTCCTTTGATCTCACTGCTGCTCACAGGATGGGCTACAAATTGGTTGATGGGGTTGTGTCACGAGAACTCAAGGGTAAGGGACCGGAAATTGCTGAGGCAGATGAAGAAGATGACATTGATGAAGATGATGCTGGTGATGACTCCCAGTCCAAGCCAATAGATGCTCCGGGAGATGAAGATGAAGATGATGCTGATGAACGAGCGCCTGTTGAGCTCTCTCTTCGAGATTTTATCACTGCTCAAATGGCACAGATGCAACTTCAAATGACCACAGGCTTTGAGCACCTAAATGAACGATTGGACACTGTTGATACGAGCATTGAAGCACTAGCTGATACTCAAGTCCAGCTTCAGCTCAGACTTACTAGACTCTCCACAGAGATTCATGACATTCGTCAAGCCTCTGCACTGCCTGGCAATGATGCTGCTTAGAGAGTTTAGGTGTCCACTGTGTTTGGGTCTCGGTCATGGTCTTGGTCTTGTTCTTGATGTACTAGTCTGCTTTCTTGGTCATGTTAATCTCTTCCTTGCAATTCTTTTGTCACGTTGTCACTCCATTTTATAACTGTGTGTAATGCTTGCCACTTCAATGAAAATCACAGTTATTTGCTATTTCATGCGTGCATACGTGTCTTTTTGGATGTTGTCAAAAGGGGGAGAACAAGCAATTGTATTAATTGTGCATTAATTGAAATTTTGTCATCATCAAAAAGGGGAGAATGTTGGGTTTACATGGATTTATATTCGACATGTTTGTTTTTTATGATGAGCAATCAATGAGCATTTCATGAACATACAATTTCATGTGATATGAATATGTGAAACTGATAAGAATGACAAGCCAAGCAAATGTTAATCAAGAATCACATGTTTAATCTGATCATCTAAATGTTCACATTATCTCACTAACAATGCTCTTAAATGTAGGTGAGATTGCGTGCAAGACAATGTACCAAAACAAGAGCAAAAAGATCAAGAAAAGCACAAAAAGCAAGTGCCTGTCGACAGCCCCCAAGATGCCTGTCGACAGCCCTGCACAGATAGATCTGACAGGGTATTGGCAAAGATACCTGTCGACAGCCCCACTGATGCCTGTCGACAGATCAGCAATGACAGAACCAACAGGCTCCTAGCAAGGTGTGCCTGTTGACAGAGTCAAGTCGCCTGTCGACAGATCCACACAGGGAACTATCTCCTGGAAAGCCCAGCCTTCTACCTTTTGCAAGTCTATCTACATCTGTCGACAGATGTTGTTCTTGCTGTCGACAGACGAAGAGAAAATCTCAATACGAGATCTCCATACGTTTCCGAATTGGGTGTTTCTAATTGTTACGACTCTCCATACTTAAACACCCATATAAAAGGAACTCTTTGGAGTTATTTTCGTACAGAAGCAGCCACCAACAAAAACCCTAGCAAAGTCTCAAAAGAAAAGGTCTTTCTGCTGCTCTGCTTCAACCGTTCGTCCAGGCAACCAAAGAGACACCTCCGAACGGGATTGAAGCCAGATTGTCCATCTCTCAAGCTTCTCCATCAACTGATACCTGTCAAGACGAAGCTTGAAGCACATCGGGATGATCATCTGAAGAGTTCCACATCAGGATTTGAAATCTCAACTCTGAACTCTTCTTTATCTCTATTTTTCATATCTCATGTGTGTGTGTTGTTGAGTCAAGTGCCCTTGTGCTTGATTCACATTTGTCATGTTGTTCTGATCGTGGTTTACATCAGACGACATGAGTGTGTGTGTTGTAGCGAGTGAACTTGCCGATAAGCAGTCTTTCTGTGTGTGTGTGTGGACGGTGGACGTGGGATACACAAGTTGTGTACTCCGAACCACTTTAAATCATCAGTCCGTGGCTTGAACATTTTCGCTAGATGTTTGGTAGGCACATTGATCTCTCACACGCTAGATAAATTGCTACTCTATCTACTTACAATTAACACACAACTTAGTTTGATTTAAACTTTGTTTGAAATATCAAAAGTCTGTGTTTCCATCAAAAAGAAGGTCATAGTTTATCTAACAGATAGTAATTTGTTCAACCCCCCCTTCTAGATTACCATATTGGACAATTCCGCACATCTTTCATCAGTCAACCCATATTTCATCTACCTATAGTCCACATTTCTTGCTGATAAACTGCTATATTAGGTAGTTCCTTTTTGTATACCAAGAAAAGATAGAGGATACGTGACATGCAAAAAGATAGATTTCAGTCTGAACAAATCTCCTTGAATACAGGCTAGATTTCAAAATGATGTGCTTATGGTAAACATATTCGAGACTATAGATACACGGGAAATTTAAATAACAATTTTAGAACCACTCAATGAAAGACTTGAATTGTGCTCCACACATAATATATTGATATCATGCTTTGAATAATATAGTTTATTTCAAGTAATGATTATTAAATCTAGGTTGTAACCAATTTGGTGTAAGATCATAAATAAAGACTTTGTTAACGATGCAGGAATTATAGGTAAAGCATGTTGCTCACTAATCGAAGTCTGAATAATGCTAATAGAAATGATATTAAGTTCAAGTTTACTAATAGAAACGTTATTCATCAATCGCAAGCTTGTAAGAGTAATAGCTATGAAGATGACTTGAATTATCGAATAATGATGACTGAGATAATCGAAACATATACTTAGTCGATAATTGGAGTAAATATAACTATAGTAAAATATTCACTAATCCGAGTTTCACTGAACACTAATCATTACAGATGTAGACCAATCGATAGAATCAGAAAGGCCTTTGTTTTGTAATCATTGGTTCTTGTTTAATCGATGTGAGACTCAGTAATTGATGTCAATTTGTAGGCACGAGTCGATAGGAAGACTTAACAACTATAATCGAAGTGAAACTTATAATCGGAATGACTGGTCATCAATCGAAATGGTAGTCAGAAGAGTGATGTTCAACAATCGTTGCGCGTTAAGTTACAATCTATATAGTTCTACTAATCGGTATAGATTCAACAGCAATCGGAATGAGTTCTATATAACCAATTGGAACATAAAGTGTATCACCAATTGGAACTTTACTTCTACTATAATCGGAACATTTATTTAGTAATCGATGCTTTACTTACTGAGTAATTGGTTCAACACTTAAGTTATAATCGATGCAACACTCAAATTATAATTGATATAGTGCTTTAACTAGAATCAATACGCAAACCACTTATACTACAATCGGTGAAAATGTTAGTTTGTAATCGTGTGATGAGTGTTCTATGATCGATAGAGACTTAAACTATAATCGGTATGGACTTAGGGTAATGTTGAGAAAATGCATGAGTTTGAGGTTTTAGAATACTTACAATGGGAATCTTTAAAGCAATAAAAAGACTTTTTTGCCCTATTGACAGACTTAAGGAAAAATAAATATTAAGCACATATTTTTAGAGTTTTTGTTACCACCAAAATCTAGAATAATTGGAGATGAGAGGTTCATCAGATTTGCATTTTTGCTCTATTGGATTTGAGTTTGTTTTATTGAATTTGCTTCTTTTTTATTTAAGGTTTAAGTTTGAATTTGAGTTTGATTTAATGTTATTACATATTTTTTTTTTTTAATTTAAGGTTTGTCTTACATTGTCACGTCCCGAGAATTATGCAGCGGATATTAATAATGCGGAATAATTCGAGTCGATATCCCGAGACGTGAACAGTTGGCAAATAAGCCTCTAGATAGCACGCACTAAATGTATAACAACATACATCATCATAGGGCCCAAATATTGAACTCAACTAATCTTGTATTCAAGTCTCAACTCATTGTATTCCAAATGGAAACTATTACAGGACTAAGACTCAATAAAGGAAAAGTGAATTTATTCCTCACTTCCTACTACATGAATCTAACACTCAAAGCAAACTACTATAATTAGACTCATAGTTGGGACACTCATCACTCAGACACATTCCCATCCTCTTCTTGAACATCATAGTCACCTAGATTAGGTAAAAGTAGGGGATGAGCAAACTAACCCATAGGATTTATATCTCAATGTGCGGGCAATGATATAAGTGATTAGCAATTTAGAACTAGGTAAGCACGATGAATGTCATGATATGCATGTGCGAATAAAACTCATTAAGACATGATACATGAAACAAGCTAGATAGAGAGACCATGATAAAACAAGATCTAGAACGATATAACGAGATAGAACTAGCAATAGGTCACTTTGTACAAGCACGCAAGATTTCACTTGATGTCAATAGCTTTCAAGAACGTAAGATATCACTAATTGCAATAAATGCAAGATGGCCATATCACGCAAGCAAGCAAGCACGCACGAGCACGATAGTGTAACACTAATCAAGCACGTAGACACTAATGTATACCAAGAAAAGATCCATCAAGAATGTACACCAAGACATGTGTATGTGGTTATTGTATCTATCATTCAACAAGCAACGCACGGCTCCCAACGTAGATGCAATGCCAATAATCATTATACACCATGGTTAACAGTATATTTATGACTCTCATTGGGGCTAGACTGGAGCCCTTGGACACTCGCGTGCCCGGTCATCTCACTTAAATTTTAAATGTAGACACCCATAGTCATTAATAATGGCCAATGAGAGTTTCAATAAGTAAGCATGTGTAATGTCATGTTCATGATGATGATGAGAATAAGTATAAGTAATTGAACATGATTTCCTGATAGCAATGGTCAAGAGATAAATTTGGCAGCATAACGGCGCGATTTATACTTTAATTCAATCTTTACATTAATGGCTTTAGTCTAGATTGTAAATCACACTCACGAGAACAAGATGAAGAGGAAGTGCACGTTACCTCCAGGGACTTCAATGGTACAACCAACTCGTCGGCCATGTGGGAATCCATGGTTAGAGGAGATTTACGGAGGCCTTGGAGAAAAGGTCACTAGTCTACTGATTCGGAATGACCGGTAGAGAGATTCCAAATTCCCAAGAAAAGGGCTGTCTAGATGTGCAAGTGTGTAGTGATGTACGCGTCTCAATTCACAAACCATCGGTTTCAAACTTGCGGAAAGTACTTAACATGATGGCATGCAATGAACAATGCATTTAACTACACATGGGTTTGCAAGATTTAAGAAATAATCATCATATAAATAAGCTAGAACAGTAAGAAGAGTGAACACAAGTTATATGAATAGTCATATCATTAAGAAAGCTATTAGAATAATGTTTGTGTACTTAAAGCTTTTTAAATGGGTTAAACACTTTAAAGCCATTAAACAGATGTCATGTAATGATTAGACCCAAGATATGCAAATGACACATGGGATATCATGTTAAACAGACCTCGGGTAAGCCTAAAAATACGCGTCCAATACAGTGGACGCACTTTAAAACGCATTGCACAGTGAAAACCAGCAAAAATAGTGAACAGTCAAAATCGCGTCCACATGCATGGCCGCCTTAATGATTGAAACGTGGCGGGGTGTAAGGGTGCATCTACGGAAACATTAAAAAAAGGCTTGGGTGGGAAAAACATATGAAACGCGTCGAGGGATCCGGTCGCGATTCAGGCTGGCGCAGACTCCAAGGCGAGCGCGCAGACCCACACGGGGCGTGGACTTGTCACGTCAAAATTGCATCCGGGGCACGGACACCTTTCATGGGATCACGTCTCCCCTGGGCGGCACGATACCAGGCCCTTGAATCGCGTCCACCTGTATGGACGCGGTTCAGGGTCAAACCGAAAACCCAGAAAAAACCTGCACTCAGGGGGTTCGATCATGCAACGCTTATATCTCCTAAACTAGGGCTCTTCGGACAAAAGTCTCAACATTAAAGATGTTGGTAACATGGAATAGGTGCGAACTATGATTTTTAAATAATTTTAAACAGCCTCGAGATGCACTATAAATTGACATGAACACAAAAAGTCCCTAATAAGCGCGACTTTGGCAAAACGCCTATAATTCAAAATCTACTCATTGGAATTTGATGCAACCAGTGGGAAACAAAAGTTAACATGATGCTCTACACATTGGTATAGGATATGTTAAGGTTTGGCCCGAGAAAACCTACCTTTTGGGTTGATGAAGTCTCATTCTTTAGAAATCCATCGTTCAGACCACTGTTTGAAGAACGCTTAATACTTCGTGTATACTACATGGAATTTGGGCATTCCACTTGGTTTAGAACGTATACTTCACCCTCGTTCCAGGGGTATAAGCCTTGCAATGTTTGGTTATGGTTGGACTCACCTTTGGTCGACTTCAAAGGGACGGTTTGCACAGGTCGTAGCAGACGAACATGGGGAAGAAGATGACTTCTTGTGGTCTATCCACAGCTCCTCGGCCACCGAGAGCCCTCCACACCACCCCAGCAAGTTCTAAAACTCGTCCCTAGTTTTGGTTGTGGAGTATTTAAGCAACCATGGTGTTTAGGAGTCCTATTGTGACAAGGAAAGCTAAGTTGCGGTTTTGACATATTAGTTTCCTATTTTGAGGATTTCTTCCTCCATTTGAGTGTGTGAGGCTTTAGGAAACCTCCCACCATAGTTAAGCATGAATTTGGGTTGCCAATATTGCAAGATCTCTTCCAATTCAACTCTAATTACCTCTTCCTAATTTCAGCTTATTTAAAGTTGCGAATTTCTATGTATTTTCTTGTTTCATTTGATTTTTGGGCCAAATGATGTCCATTAGCTCAATTATGATATTGGGTCATTAATATATAATGTTAGAAGTCTCTCCAACATTTTTATTTAATTTATGGTTGGGTCGTATTTCCGTGTTAACGTTTTCTGACTTGTTTCCTAATTTGGATAATTGGTCACAATAACTCTTAAACCTAACCCAAATGATTTTTATTAACCTAAATTTCTTGATGAGTCATTAGAGGATAATATTTGAAGTCTGTATATGATTTTTATTTAATTTTCTGACTCATCCAGTACGTGTGATAATGATTTTTCGACTTATTTATGAATTACGATAATAAGTCGCAAAACACTTTAAACTGGCTAGTCCGATTTTTCTTAGCACAAATTTCTTTGTGGAACATTTAGGAATAATGTGTGGGGTTGATTTATAATTTTTATGGAATTTTCCGATGTGTTTTAGCACATATGATAATGATATGTTTTTTTAATACTCCGACATTATGGAAATTATTTATTTTCATTTATTTGAATTTTTTATGTAATTAAATTTTCCGGGGTGCTACACCCTCCCCCACTTAAGATAATTTGCTCCCCAAATTCATAGATCATTAATTGGCTTTGATAGTTATGATTCTTGAGCTCGTTTCGGTTTTAATTCCTCTAACTTGTTTCCACATCGTAGATGCTAGTCCAACATCTACACCTATGGCCACCCGTACTATTCATTTGGTTCTATCCACTCCTGTTTTTCTTCCACGGTTGTTATAACTCCATCTTAATCCTCCAGATGAACTATGGTATAATTACTAGATTATTCCTTTCTAATTTCTCCTTAATGATCTCCCCCACTTAGAAATATACTAATAAGAAAAACATCATAAGATCAGTCTAGGGGTTTAACAATCATACCTCTTTCCGGAAGTTCCTCTTGTATCGTTGCATTCACACGTCCTTGATGCTTTACTACTCCTTGTTTCCTTCCAGCTTGGTCTTTTAGCATGGGACAGTTCGGTATACGATGTTCATGACTCCCACATCGCAGGCAAGCCCCGACCTTCTTCCAGCACTTGTCCGCTTGGTGCCCAGGCTTGTTGCAAAATTTACAATATTCCACCATCATTGTTTCTTCTACTTTGATCTTTTTCTCCATGTCATAGCCCTTCCCAGTGGTTGGCCTTTTGTTTTTGTTGTAGTTGTTGTTATGGAAGGTTCCAGTCATATCGACTGATCCTCTTTTTATGATGGTTGGCTTTGAGATGTCTTTCCCCTTTATGCCTTCCACCTTAGCCATAGTGTCTTCTACCAGTTGAGCTCTTTGGTCCATCTCAGTGTAGGTTTGGATGTTGTGCGGTCCGAGCTTTTCAATGAACATGGGCCTGAGCCCATCCATGAAACGGTTTGCCATCAGTCTTTCAGTTCCCACCAGGTGTGGGGCATACACAGCTAGATGCGCGAACTGAGCCTCATACTCAGCCATGGACATTCCTTTCTGTTTTAGTGTAGCAAACTCCGCTGCCTTATTTTCCTTAACTCTTTCAGAGAAGTATTTTCCTCGGAAGATCTCTAGAAATCTTGCCCACTCTAGCTCAGCTACATTTGGCAGATGGGCCAATGTGGCCTTCCACCATGCTCGAGCATCCTTGGTAAATTGAAAAGTGGCCAGTACCACTTTCTCCCTATTGGTGCATTGCATAACTTGGAAAATTCGTTCTATCTCCTCTTGCCAATTCTCTACCTCGTCTGGGTCAGGGGACCTAGAGAAACGAGGAGGGTTTAAACTCCTAAAATTCCGGTGTAGATCACCAGCTCCATTCCTTACAGTTGCAGCCTAATTTCTAGCCTGAACCATATTTTGTAATGCTTGGGTCAGACCAGCCACAGTGTCTTGCATAGCTTGCCACTGGTTGCGAGCCATTCCAGCTGAGTGTAGGAGTTATGAAGGTTCCTGAGAAAAGGATGGAAACCAATTAATCTCTCTAGATACATTATCAGAGTCAATGGGTAGGAGGGTTTTGCTCATTCTATTATATTCCCAATCTCTACATTATCAGAGTCAATGGGCAGATGCAATGCTAGTAATCATTATACCCCATGGTTAACAATATATTTATGACTCTCTGTCATTGGGACTAGACTGGAGCCCTTGGACACTCGCCGTGCCCGGTCAACATCTCACTTAAATTTTAAATGTAGATACCCACAGTCATTAATAATGGCCAATGGGAGTTTCAATAAATAAGCATGTGTAATGTCATGTTCATGATGATGATGAGAACAAGTAATAAGTAATTGAACATGATTTAATGATAGCAATGGTCAAGAGATAAATTTGGTAGCATAACTACATGATTTATACTTTAATTCAATCTTTACATTAATGGATTTAGTCTAGATTGTAAATCACACTCACGAGAACAAGATGAGAGAGGAAGTGCACGTTATCTCCAGGGAACTTCAATGGTACAACCAACTCGTCGGCCATGTGGGAATCCATGGTCAAAGGAGATTTACGGAGGCCTTGGAGAAAAGGTCGCTAGTCTACTGATTCGGAATGACCGGTAGAGAGCTTCCAAATTCCCAAGAAAAGGGCTATCTATATGTGCAAGTGTGTAGTGATGTACGCGTCTCAATTCACAAACCATCGGTTTCAAACGTGCGGAAAGCACTTAACATGATGGTATGCAATGAACAATGCATTTAACTACACATGGGTTTGCAAGATTTTTAGATAATAATCATCATTTAAATAAGCTAGAATAGTAAGAAGAGTGAATCACAAGTTACATGAATAGTCACGTCATTAAGAAAGCTATTAGAATAATGTTTGTGTACTTAAAGCTTTTTAAATTGGTTAAACACTTTTAAGCCATTAAATAGATGTCCTTTAATGATCAGACCCAAGATATGCAAATGACACATGGGATATCATGTTAAACAGACCTCGAGTAAGCCTAAAAATACACGTCCAATACAGTGGACGCACTTTAAAACGCATTGCACAACGAAAACTAGTGAAAATAGTGAACAGTCAAAATCGCATCCACATGCATGGTCGCCTTAATGCTTGAAACGCGGTGGGGTGTAAGGGCGCGTCTATGGAAACATTAATAAAAGGCTTGGGCGGGAAAAACAGCTGAAACACGTCGGGGGATCCGGCCGCAATTCAGACTGGTGCACAATCCCAAGCGCGATACTAGGCCCTTGAATCGCATCCACCTGCATGGATGCGGTTCAGGGTCAGACCGAAAACCCGAAAAAAACCTGCACTCAGGGGGTTTGATCATGCAATGCTTATATCTCCTAAACTAGCGCTCTTATGACAAAAGTCTCAACATGAAAGTTGTTGGTACATGGAATAGGTGCGAACTATGATTTTTAAATAATTTTAAACAGCCTTGTGATGCATGATAAATTGACATGAACACAAAAAGTCCCTGACAAGCGCGACTTTGGAAAAATGCCTATAATTCAAAATCTACTCATTGGAATTCGATGCAACCAGTGGGAAACGAAGGATATAGGATATGTTATGGTTTGGCCCAAGAAAGCCTACATTTTGGGTTGATGAAAGTTGTTCAGACCACTATTTGAAGAATACTTAATACTCCATGTATACTGCATGGAATTTGGGCATTCCACTTGGGTTAGAACGTATACTTGACCATATTTCTAGGGGTATAAGCCCTGCAAGGTTTGGTTATGGTTTGACTCACCTTTGGTTGACTCCAAGGGGATGGTTTGCACAGATCGTAGCAAACGAACAGAGGGAAGAAGATGAATTTCTTGTGCTCGATCCACAGCTCCCCGGCCACCAAGAGCCCCTCCACATGACCCCAGCAAGTTCTAAAACTCGTCCCTAGGATTTGAGTGTGGAGTATTTATGCAACCATGGTGTTTAGGAATCCTATTGTGACAAGGAAAGCTAAGTTGCGGTTTTGACATATTAGTTTCCTATTTTGAGGATTTCTTCCTCCATTTGTGTGTGTGAGGCTTTAGGAAACCTCCCATCATAGTTAGGCATGAATTTGGGTTGCCAATATTGCAAGATCTCTTCCCAATTCAACTCTAATTACCTCTTCCTAATTTCAGCTTATTTAAAGTTGTGAATTTCTATGTATTTTCTTGCTTCATTTGATTTTGGGCCAAATGATGTCCATTAGCCCAATTATGATATTGGGTCATTAATATATAATGTTAGAAGTTTCTCCAAAATTTTATTTAATTTATGATTGCGTCGTATTTCCGTGTTAACGATTTTCCGACTTGTTTCCTAATTTGGTTAATTGGTCACAATAACTCTTAAAACTAGCCCAAATGATTTTTATTAACCCAAATTTCTTCATGAGTCATTAGAGGATATTATTTGAAGTTCGTATATGATTTTTATTTAATTTTCTGACTCATCCAAGTACGTGTGATAATGATTTTTTGACTTATTTATGAATTACGATAATAAGTTGCAAAACACTTTAAACTTGGCTAGTCCAATTTTTCTTGGCACAAATATCTTTGTGGAACATTTAGGAATAATGTGTGGGGTTGATTTATAATTATTACAGAATTTTTCGATGTGTTTTAGCACATACGATAATGATACGTATGTTTTAAATACTCCGACATTATGAAAATTATTTATTTTTATTTATTTTAATTTTTATGTAATTAAAATTTCCGGGGTGCTACATACATACCTTAATCTTATTCTTATGTACAAAGTTAGACTTGTGACCTTTGGTCTAAGATTTGACCTACTTTAATTAGCTTTATTAGATGTGAGACTTATTTAATTTCGGTTGATTTAGGCATATTGTGTTTTGTCTTAATTTCTTTTGTCTAAAAGTTATTGGATGAATTTAAAGATGAGAGGAGGTTCGGTGTTTGGCCTTCCCGGCACAGGACGCACTTTAAAACCAGGGTCTCCCAGTGCAAGAGCATCCTAGCACCAAGGGTCTCTCGGCGTAGGACCCCTCACTCCTTTGTGTTCTATTATTACTACTATTTTTGTTTTATCTACTTTTTTATGTTGCTTTGATTTATTTGTAAGGCTTGAATTTTCATTGCTTGTTTGCCATTTGGAGGTTATCAACACCACTTATTATCGTGGTTATTGTTATTGTTATAATTTACTCATGCATAGGCCACTTTGCAGCTTTTATTTCCAAGTGACATGGATTTGATTACTTATCATTCATTTGAGTGCTATCATTATTTATTCCCTTAATTTATCAGTTCATGGATATATTTTTGGCATAGTCTACTCGATGTCATATAGTACAAGTCCTTGATCTGTCTGACAAGCACCAAAACTTTGGACCTACCACTCGGGCATGTCGAGAAGGCCATGTCTTGTCAAATCATCACTTGTTTCATTTATTCACTTAAGTAGGTATTTGACATGGAATTTAAATAAATATAGAATCTAATTAAAATCTGGTAGCATCTCCCCCTCCTCGAGAATTAGGGGGGTGCAAATAGGTACTCATCCATAAGATGACCCGAGATGGTCTCAACATTCAGACGCGTGTGACCCACAACTAGTGTGGCATCCCAGGTGTCGTACCCTCTAGGGCCAGCCTACTATAGGGTTTGGGTCACCTGGGCTTTTGATGGGATAGCATGCATATGTGCACATATATGGTTCTATTTTAACTTTAGCCTGACAGGTCGTCGTTGACCAACACAAGAGAAGTCCCTTGAGGGACCCCATCGGCCACTAACATGAACACGGGCAAGAAGGCACCAATATGGATTGACAGTGAGAAAATATGACCAACGATATGACATGATTATTGAATTAAAATTGGCGTTCCCAGAATGCTATACCAGCATATGCAAGAACATGAACCTGATTGAATTATGGAAGACCCTCAGAAACTCTAGCCGAGCTACGGAAACCAGCACTTTGAAGGCTAAAGGTCAACCCATAACATCGATCCCAAGTCCTTTGACTAGGTGAGAATCATAGTAAAATAAATGGTAAAGCCAAAATGTAGAGGAATTGGTAAAGGGAAATGTAGGACCATGGGATTTTAGGGGCACATGGCAATTAAATTGCAATGTCCCCTATTATCCCCTTAGGATGGCCCTGACCTTCATAGGCATATAAACATGTCTCTCATTTTTGCACGAATAAGGCAACCCTCATAGAACAAGGAACCTCCACTTGTCTTGGTCTACAGTCCAAGTAACGGCGGGGCGCCATTGATCTGGTGATGTCCAAACGAAATGGCTAAATGACCTACGGGGGTAGAGGGGGTGCATATGTGTTAGATCGAGAGCTTTAGATGTCCTAGAGGGGGGTGAAAAGGACTTCTTGCACTGTTAAAATTTATCTGAAAATAAATCTCTAGATAGTATCATTAGTACTTAGTGTGGTGTGTGTGAAACAAGTGAGAACTTGGCAGAAACAATCACACAAGTGCACAAAGAATTTATCCTGGTTCGGACCTCCTATCAATTAGGAGTCCTACGTCCAGTCCCCAAGCACCCCTTGGGATTTTGACTAACTACCAAGAACACTTGGCCTTCTCTCAACCTGAGAGATATTACAACCCACTTGCTCCGAAGCAAGTCTTCCCTTCACAGAGGGGTATTACAACCACCTACAATCGTAGGTCTTCCCTTCATAGAGGGGCACTACAGGGAAGAAACCTCCTGCTAGTTACAACACAAAAATGAACACTGGTGTGTCTGCTCTGAAGGATAAGCAAACACAGACGGTCAGAAGGAGTTGTACAAATAGGAAAAACTACTTTAACTCTTTCTGACTAAGGGTGGACTGAGAAGATTCAGAACAACATAATGCCACCCAAAAGAAAACTTCTGAATGCAAGAGAGCTTGGAAGTCGAAGCTTGAATAGATGGTTGTCTTGAGATCTTGTGCGCTTCTCTCTTTTCTTTCTGAGTGTAGAATGTGGTCATGTATGCACATAGACTTGTATCTTACACTCTTGTGTCTGTTCTTATTTTCACTTTCAAACTTCAGCTTCTTATAATCTTCAGAGTCTTCAATCTTCCCGTTTGAAAGTAGTCAATTAAATTTGAACATTGGGTCTTGAGAATTGATCAGTTAAGATGTCCATCATCAGATATTCAGCCCTTGAGTCTCAACAGCTTCAGGCTATGCAGATAGCTTCATGGCTCCATTTGACAACTTCAATAAATGTCTACAAGCTCCATGCCCATGACTGAAAGATAGCTAGCATGCTTCTGTAGGTAGCTACGTATCTGCATGGTCAGAAGAAAAACATAGATACCTCCACTCTTTCGGAGGTAGGTGAGATACCAAAAATATATAAAACAGAAAGGATTTCAGACAAACAGATGTACAATGCATTTAAAGACAGACAGGCACTGTATGGGTCATGCAAAAGTTTTTTCCTCAAAACGTGGAGTCTTGACAAAAAAGTGAGATGTGGTAGGTGAGTTCTGACAGATAGACTATACTGCTTATACCTACCACCGCTTTTCTGCAGACCATCTGTTATGTAAAGTACGAACTATATATCTAATAGTGAGTGAGAGAGCAGATATACAAATCATTCAAGTTTCAAGATAATGGAAATGAGATTTTAAATTTGAATACATTAGAGTCAAATTTTCCCGCTAAATCATTTGAACTTGATAACAAAAAGAATAGAGAAGTACAAAGCACATTGGATAAATTATCGTACAAATAACAAAGAAAATGTCACAGTGTACATCATGTGTTCATATGTTGTTCATTAAATAATTCCATAAAAATTAAAACATTAATTGTACTAATAATACATTAATAATTTTACTGCAAAAATAATAACAATCATTAAAATGTCTAAGTACCATCTCAGGAGTCGAAGTGAGATAAAAAAATAATAGTAATCGATGTGATATATAGAAGCAATCGATGTTTGATTAAAGATAATCGTTGTAAAAGACAAACGATGTTCTAAGGTAATCGATGTTAAAGACAATCCATATTTAAGGTAATCGATGTTTATGAAGCAATCGATGTTCAAGTGAAACTCAATCGATGTGTAAGACAATCGATGTTGAAAAAGTAATCGATGTTTAAATGCAATCGATGTTTCAATGCAATTGATGTTTAAATGCAATCGATGTCTTAATGCAATCGATGTTTCTATGTAATCGATGTTTCAATGCAATCGATGTTTCAATGTAATCAATGTTTAAATGCATTCGATGTTTCAATGTAATCGATGTTTCAATGTAATCAATGTTTAAGTGTAATCGATGTGAAAGATAATCGATGTGAACTTCGACTGGCCACTTCGACTGCTAACATTGACTCATGAAGAAACTCCAAATAAAACATGTTATTTCTTATGCATAAATACTCTTGAAAAATGGTAATAAATATATTCATGTTATTTAAATTAAGCATGAGTTTTGTTATCACCAAAATAAAAGGATAAAATTGTTGGATCGGATGGCGCTTTAGATGTCCTAGAGGGGGGTGAATAGGGCTTCTTGCACTTCAAAAAATTATCTGAAAATAGATAACACTAGATAGTAATGTTAGTACTTAGTGTAGTGTGTGTAAAACAAGTGAAAAACTTGGCAGAATCAATCACACAAAGTGCACAGAGATTTATCCAGGTTGGCCCTCCTATTAAACAGGAGTCCTACGTCCAGTCCCCAAGCACCCCTTGGGATTTTCATTAACTGCCAAGAACACTTGGCCTTCTCTCAACTTGAGAGGTATTACAACCCACCTGCACCCAAGCAAGTCTTCCCTTCACAGAGGGGTATTACAACCACCTACAACTGTAGGTCTTCCCTTCTTAGAGGGGCACAACAACCACCTACAACCGTAGGTCTTCCCTTCACAGAGGGGCACTATAGGGAACAAACCCCCTGCTAGTTTCTTACACAGAAATAAACACAGTGTGTCTGCTCATATGAAAGAGCAAACACAGAAGATCAGAAAGAGATACAACAATGAATGGAATTTCTAACTCTAAGAGGGTGGACTAAGAGGAAAATCTACAATAGCAGAAAGCCACCCAAAGAGAAGGACTTTTGAATGCAAGAGAGCTTGGAAGTCGAAGCTTGAACAAATGGCTCTTTTGAGATCTTGTGTGCTTCTTTATTTTCTTGCTAAGTTTGAATGCGGTTATGTATGTGCTTTCTATGTGTATTGCAGTCCCTCTCTCTATCTTATTTGTAATTCAAACTTCAGCTTCATATATAGTCTTCAGAAATTTCCCATTTGTAAGTGGCTGTTTAAAAATAGTTGTTTGAAATTGAATGTTGGTTCTTGAGACTTGGAGACTTCTGAGATGTCCATCATCAGATCTTCAGCCCTTGAGTCTTAACAGCTTCAGGCTATAGGGATAACTGTATGTCTCTTCTTCAGATATCTTTTCCTAAATTTCTGCAAACACCATACCATGTCTTTTCCTTTTCTCGGGGTTAGTCTTGAGAGATATAAACAAATATAAGATGGTAAGGGATAGGTAGTTTATAACAGATATCTATCAGTTCTAGATAGATAGTATGTCCTTTAAATAGTACAGGGTTAGGTGAGCATTCAAGAGAAATGGATACCTGCTTGGCGAGCAGTACAGCTGCAAAGGGAACTTATCCTTAAGATCTAGAAACTGGATATTCTGAAGTATGCTAGCACATGTCTTTGAGAAACACATAGCATTCTGAAAAGATAAACTATGAAACTGATATTTAGAAATGACATTAACCATTAAACAGAAGAATAGAGAAGTACAAAGCTTATTTAACTATTATTATTCAGATAACACATAGAAAGTAACATAGTGTACATCATGTCTTCATCTAGTTCATTGAATAGTTCATAAGAATTAAAACATTAATCCCACTAAGAATACATTAATATTTCTGTAAAAATAATAACAGATACTTAAAAATATCTAAGTATAGATGATCAAGGAAGTTGATGTTATACTTTGACTTTCAAAGAGTCAGAGTACTTCCAGTAAACAGTAAGAAAGACTTCGACTATATCAAAGTAGGAGTAAGATCAATAAATTAACATTAATTGATGTGAGATATAGACGCAATCGATGTTTGAGTGAAAGGTAATCATTGTAAAAGACAATTGATATTTGAGACAATCGATGTTCTAACATAATCGATGTTGAAGTGAAACGACAATTGATGTTTACAGGTAAACGATGTTTATGAAGCAATCGATGTTCAAGTGAAATGCAATCGATGTGTGAGACAATCGATGTTCTATGGTAATCAATGTTTCAATGTAATGCAATCGATGTTTCAATGTAATGCAATGATGTTTCAATGTAATCCATGTTTCAATTGTAGGATCGAATGGGTGGATGGATCAGAACTAGAAGGGGGGGTTGAATAGATCTAACACCAATTACTGTGGAAGTTCAAGCAATTAAGATTACTTCGAATCAGAGATCAATTCACCCAAACAATTTACTGATCTAAAGTGTGATTAGTGTGTGTGAGCAAATCGATTAGTAGTAAATGAAATCCCTATGCATGCATCTAGCATAATACAAAATTAAACCACAAATCAAACCATTGCACAAAGTATTTTTAGGTGGTTCGGAAATCACCTCCAGTGACTCCTACATCCACCCCTCACACAGTGAGGCCACACTACTCAAAACCTTGAGTACAACACACACTAGAGCACGACGACTCCAAACACCCTTGAGCACAATGGCTCAACACAACCTTGAGTTCAACAAGTCACAAACTGAGCGCGACGGCTCAAACAATAACCGGAGCACGACGACTCTAAATTGAGCACGAGGGCTCAAACCATACTGTGAGTGCGATGACTCACAAACCAGAGCTCGACGACTCCCAAAACACAAGCTAGATCAAAGACAACAGAAATCAGATCCTCTAGCAATGATCTGATTCAAGACAATTCGTACACAGAAATTTGCACAGAACTTCATGCACAAATCTCATAGACAAAATAAATAAGAACAAACTCTGAAGTGAGAAATGGAAGTACAATGAGTGTTCTTCGATGAAGAGGCCTTGCAGACACTTCAATTGAGGAGCCTTGATGAAAATCGATGGAGATTCTCCTCAATTGGCGATGCTCTGCTTTGATGGCATCTGAAATGCCAGAAATCCTTCTTCTCCTGCGCCTCTTCAGTTGGATCTGCTCCCTTGCCTAGCACAGCAAGCTTCTTTCCAGAGATTCTCCTTGATTCCCACGTCCTTCCTCTTGAAAGGATGGCCTACAACTATGGAGATGGAGCAAGATTTGGAAAGCCCCCTTTTGTCGCCACAGAGCTTCTTCTGGAAGTGTATGGGCTCTCTTTTCTTTGGGGTACAAGGAACATGGGTATTTATAGCCCCATATGTCCATAAAGTGCCTTGGGGTGCATGGGCACGGAAACCTAGGTCAAATCCCCTAATTCCCAGGTAGCCACGTGTCCAGAGAAATTCACATTTTTTAGTTTCAGCCGGAGTGTGTCGACACCACCAGGGAGTGTGTCGACACACTGTCCCAATTGCGCAAAACTGGTCTTCTGGGAACTGGGTCTAGTGTCGACACGCTCACTGGCTATGTCGACACACTGTCCCAATCTGGCAACTAGGTCTTCTGGAATCTGGGACTAGTGTCGACACTACCAGGGGCTGTGTCGACACACTTGACCCTGTCTTCATGAAAAACCTTCAGAGACTCTGACCCAGTGTCGACACCATCAATGGGTGTGTCGACACTACCATGACAAAATCTGTATACACCAGCAATTTAACACATAAATCATTAGTACAAGATATTATCATTAAAGTATGAGATATTAAACATCAAAAACACGTTGTTTAAGCATTATTGTGATATGTATAACATGTTCAACATATCATCATCAAAATCACAATATGTCATCGTTAAAATCAGAATATGTCATCATCAAAATCAAAGTATGAGTGATGTTCATTGGTCATCATTAAAATACAACTTTAAGAAATACCAAAACACACTCAACCCAACAATCTCCCCCTTTTTGATGATGACAAAACATATGCATAATCTCCCAATAACCTAACTTCACAACTCCCATTGACCATCTACACCTTTTGAACTTTCTCCCTATAAAAAAAAAATTCTCTCCCTAGAAATCTTTCTTCTCCCCCTTTAAAGAACTTTCTCCCCCTTTTTGACAGCATCAAAAAGATATACAAGAGAGAGAAACAATGATGGCTGGAGACCAAGAGATGAAATGTGGGAAAGGAATGTTCAGAAATGATCAAAATAAGTGAAGCAAAGTGATATTTCCATGTGAGAGACATTATTGTGTTTTTGTTATTGTGCAACAAAGTTTAATCACAGAGACACACTCAACACAAAGTATAGCAAAATATAATGATCTGAATGTAGTTAAAATAATGATGCAAATGTGAAGAAAAGTGACCTATATGAATGAGCAGAAATATTTAACAAGGATGTTAGGAGCTTTAAGCTTAACACAATGTAAAATAATAGGTCTAAACTCAGTATACATGAACTTTATGAAGGTCTTAAGCTTTTTCATCCTGTCAATTTGATTTTCTTTCATTTTTTAATTGGGAAAGAATACAAGAATAAATTAGTTAAATCTCACTTTTCAGTGCAAGAGATCACATTGATCAGATGCAAGATCTCCTGATTACTCAGGGGTTTAACTTTCATTATCTTATACAGAGTTAAAAAAATTTTGATTTCCACTTTTTGATGCGAAGCATATCACTTTTTAGGTGAAATGGCCCGGTTACTCAGTGGTTCAAGAATTTGCATTGCTCTTTTTGTATCTTTCCAGATTGTTGATCATTTTCATTATTTTCTTTTGATGTTTTGCAGGAATATGTTTGCTTTGACCAGACAAGTCATGACTATGAATTTAGATAAATTATTCTTAACATGTGATAAAAATGAAGCTTAAACATGCACATGTTAATAGTAAAGCCACTCATGTGCCTACAAATGTTTTGCAGGTCATTTTAAAGACATTTAGTATTAAGATTCCTAACCTTGAAATGATACTGAATCTTTGAAATTAAACTAAATGCACAATGAGTTTAGTTTCAATGTTTTAATTCTCTCATAAGAAAATAGCACAAGTACTCAAAAATTCTGATGACTTTGGGGTTCAAAATAGACAAGTAAGTTCAAGAGATATGACAATGACTCCCCCTCAACAAATATTCCCCCTCAACAATTGCATAAAGGAATCTTGATACTTGGCGGAAACATATACTCACGCATAGTGAAAGTGTCCAGACAAGCCTAACTTGTCTTTCTTCAAATCACCATTTGATATACCAAGAATCCCAATGCAATGTGAGAGTGAGGAATTCATTTGCAGGAACATTTGTCAACAAACTGAATGGGAGTTGATGATAAATCAAATATGAAAGAATATTCTTTAGCATTTTACTCAAATATTCTTTTGACTCACTTCCCCATAAGATATGCATGATATGAAATGATCATTTAAGCAATTCAGATATGTTCATTCAAAGTAGTTTGCACAGAAAGAATCTTGGTTTCTAATCTTAGAGTTATTGGTATAGAATGCACCACTGACATACTGAACATTTTGTTTTCTATTCTTCAGATTTTTATCATTGAGATTTTTATCATGAAATTCAGAAGAGATTTTTTGTGCAATACTTCCTTTTTCATGTACATAGAATTTCTGAGTGTTTTCAGCATGAACATGATCTTTATTCTTATGTACATTAACATGAAACATGGGAGCATGCACAAGATTATCAATTATATGCCAACATTCCCTAGATGTATGCCCAAATTTATGACATGTGAAGCACTGGACTGATTTGGCATATTTATGGAAATGTTGATCTCTATTCCAGCAAAATTTGGCTAAATGACCAGGTTATTACAATTAAAGCAAATAAGATCATTTCTTACCTGGTACTTACCATGGCATGTATGCATTTGCTGGAATCTCCTTTTCATGTGAGGAGGCTTACCATGAGGAGAAGGAGGTACCTTTTGGTGGCTCTTGGCGTGATGTGAATTTGGAACTTGTCTTGGAGCTTTTTGGACTGATGGAGGAAGTAGATGAATCTTCTTGACAGAAGCATTTTTCTTTTTCTCTATCTATTTCTGAACAAGAACTTTCACTAGTTTTTCATTAGAATTAGCAGAGTTCTTGTTCGTAGCAACTTTAACAAATGTTAATTTTTTTTTATTTTCATTTTTCTTATCTCTCACAGAAGCAAGACTTTTGTATTTAGTATTTTTCAATTCATGTTGAAGCTTCTATTTTTCAAATTTTAATGCAACAACTTCTTTTCCTGAAATTTGAAGCTTGTTTAGCATGACATCCAAACTATTTTTCATCTTGTTCTTTTCATTTTCAAATTGAGCAATTTGTTTTTCCAAATCATCAATTTTATTACTTAAATTGCTACAGTCATTGTCCAATGGTTTGTCATTCAACAAGCATTCAATCTTCCTTTTTAAATGATGATTTTCTTCAACAAGTTGTTTGCATCTCTCATTTATTTGATGATCATGAGCCATGTTAGAAATCTGTTTGTTTAATTGATCATTATCAAATTTGAAGTTTTCATTGAGATCAATCAATTTTCCATTGACCTCTTTCAAATCAATTTTTCATATTCCAACTGATCATGATTTTCTTTCAACTTGGACAACTTGTTTTCATAAATTTTGATTTTATCTTTCAAACTTTCTTTTTCAGAATTCGTTTCTGAACTTTATTTTTCAAATTCTCATTTTCTTCTGAAAGATCTTTATCATTGTTCTGGAGCAATTCAAGTGTATTTTTCAATTTTTCACTCTCTTTGTAGCAATGTTTTAAATTTCTTTTTCAAATCTTTATTTTTAGTGTTCAGCTTTGCATTAAGATTTTGCATCTTTTCATAGAATTCAATCAATTCAACATAAGACATGCTTTCATCTGCATCAGAATCAGAATTAGAATACATAAATGGATCTGGAATTGATTTACCTTACCCTGTAGACCCATTTGAATTCTTGTGTTCTGAAGAGGATGCAGAATGCTCTGAGCTCATGGAATGTGCTGTTAGAGCCAAAGTCTTTTGAATTGTTGATTTTCTAGATTCATTGAAGCTCTTCTTTGCCATTAAGTGCTTGTGAATTTCTTTTGCTCCTTTTCTTTGTGAATCCTTTCCATCACTGCTGTTGGCCATAAAGCATAACTCCTCATTTGCTGAACTTGAAGAGTTCTCTTCTTCACCTCACTTTGGTCTTCATCCGACCAAGTTGCAATCATGGCTTTTGGCTTCTTCAATTTGTTGTTCTTCTTGTATTTGTCCTTTTTGATCTCAGGACACTCACCCTTCATGTGTCCTATCTTGTTGTACCTGTAGCAAACAATATCTTCATCAGTTTTTTGATTTCTGCTAGCATTAAAATTTGAAGAAGAAGCATTCCTTTTACTAGAAGAATATTTTTTCTTTCCATTGAATTTTCCTCTTCTTGATTTTAAAATTTTCTGAATTGCCTAGTCATGATGGCAAGTTCATCCTCATTAGACTCAGACTCATCCGAACTTGATTTTTCTTGATTTTTCTCTTTGTTGCTTGATGAAGCCTTAAGTGCTACTGGTTTAGCCTTAAGCATGTGTTCTTCACTTCTCTTCAGATTTATTTCATAAGTCATTAAAGATCCTATGAGTTCATCCAAAGAGATTTTGGATAAATCCTTAGAATCTTCAATTACTATAGCCTTTGTGTGCCAATTGGATGATAGAGAGCGCAAGATTTTTCTTACCAAATCAGCATCAGTGTAGTCCTTACCTAGAGCCTTCAGTCCATTTACAATAATCATGAACCTAGTAAACATTTCATAAATTGATTCATCAGATTTCATCATGAATAATTCATATTCAGAAACAAGAATATTTGCTTTGGTTTCTTTAACTTGGGATGTTCCCTCATTAATAACTCAAGCTTATCCCACATCTCCTTAGTAGATTTGCACATGGAGATTCTTGAGTACTCTTTTGGGTGGACTACACATTGAACCATGTTCATGGCACTGTAGTTTAGGGTGGCCCTCCTAATTTGTTCCCTTGTCCAGTTTCCTCTTCTCCTGGTTCTCATAAGGACCTACCTCAACAACCCTCCAAATCTCATAGTTCTTCTGGCTCTAGGAAGACTTGCATGCGATTCTTCCATAGGAATATCATCCCATTGAAGAAGTGGCCTATTGATGGAATGGCCCCTCTGCAAATCCTGGAGATCTCATTAAATAGATCTGAAAGCAAGTAAACAATTCAAGTAATCAACACAGAGATCAAACAGAACAATCAAATCAGATCCGAAACAGATATTAACCCGCTCTGATACCAATTGAGGATTGAATGGGTGGATGGATCAATCTATAAAGGGAGTTGAATAGATCTAACACCATTACTACAGAAGCTCAAGCATTTAAGATTACTTCGAATCAAGATCAATTCCACCAAACAATTTACTGATCTGAAGTGTATTAGTGTTGTGAGCAATCGATTAGTATGAACAAAAATCCTATGGCATGCATCTAGCGTATACAATCAAACACACTTCAAACCATTGCCCAGAGGATTTTTAGGTGGTTTGGAAATCACCTCCAGTGACTCCTACGTCCACCCCTCAAACAGTGAGGCCACACTACTCAAAACCTTGAGTACAACACACACAGAGCACAGACTCCAAACACCTTGAGCACATTGCCTCAACACACAACCTTGAGTTCACCAATCACAAACTGAGCGCGACGGCTCAAACACAACCGGAGCACACGACTCTGAATTGAGCACGACAGCTCAAACTGAAGGATCGAAATAAATGTGTGGAAAAGATCTAGAAGGGGGGGGATGAATAGATCTTAGCCACTTTTGCGGAAGCTTAAATAATTTTAAAACTATTTAGAATCAGAGGCAATAATATCAGTGAAAAGCTACTGATCTGATTAGATTGGAGTGAGTTGAAAAACTTAGATGAGAATCAAGTTGATTAAGTGAATTAGAAACGAGTCCTATGCAAGCATCTAGCGGATGAACCAGTCAAACCACAGAACACAAATGCACAAGGATTTTTAGGTGGTTCGGAAATCACCCATGTGATTCCTACATCCACCCCTCACAACCCGTGAGGATTCACTAACACAACTGGGTAACACACCCACTGGAGCCTGACAACTCCAACACTGAAGAGCTTACAACTCACACCACTTCTAGAGCAAGACTACTCTAGAACAACTGAGCAAGACTGCTCAACACACACTTGAGTTTGACAACTCAACACTGAGCACACCGGCTCACAACAATCTGAGCACAAGGCTCACACATAGACTTGCTAGACACCAACTTAAGACAAGATCTCCTAGCAACAGATCTAGTCGAAATTTGAGAACACTAATGAGAATTATGCAGAAGCACTTGCATAATCTCAAGAGATATCTCAGAAGAACAGAAGTAAAGTAAAATGTATTGAATGGCTTCGTTCTTCAAGTGTACTCCCTTGTAGAAGCTTGAATTGGGAAGAAGCTTGTAAACATGAAGTCCAAGACGATGCTCTGCAATCTGGGAGGTTGGACCTTCCTTGAATTCTTCTCCAACGATGGCTTCTACCTGATCTGCTTCCTTGAGATGCTTCAGAGGCTTCTTTAAAGATCAAACCACAATTCTCACACCTTGAATTGGTGAGAAGAGGTGTTCAGGAGACTCCAGGAAGGCAGAGGAGGGAGACACGAACTCTTATGGCCGCCAGGAATTTTTCAGGAGACTCTAAGAGGTTAGTTGGGTCTCTCTTTTCGAAGGGAGGCCAAAAGGAGCCTTTTATACCCTTAGGATTCCAAAGATACCCTTTTGGGTACAAGGGCACGCTTCCCGGAAGATTCTGATCGCCCTAGAAGGACACGTGGCAGCCATCAGCTCTTAGGATGAAAAGTTTCCGTAGTGTGTCGACCTGCCCTGGTGGTTGTGTCGACACACTGTCCCAAAGATAGAAAAATCTGTTCTGGGAGAAAGGTCCCGTGTCGACCTGCTCTTGAGTGTGTCGACTGCTGTCCCAATTCCTCAAACTGGCTGTTCTGGGAACTGGGTCTAGTGTCGACCTGCCCTGGGAGTGTGTCGACCTGGTACCCTTGACTCTGGAAACTGCCACTCACTCCCTCGTGTCGACACACTCTTGACATGTGTCGACACACTCTTGACATTTTTGCACAATTTCTCTTTGAGTCTGTGATGATGTGTCGACACCATTGATGGGTGTGTGACACATCTTTTGCATAAAAAGTTTGTACCTGAAAAATAAACACATATATCATTAGTTAAATGATTTATCATTACCACAAATGATAAATGTGGTTTGAAAAATGCTTTTTGAGCATGACTTTCAGGTATGATGCTTTTGACATGTTCCAATTAATTGCTTTAAGAACACTTCTTGTCATCATCAAAATAGGAGGGAAATGATATGAATTAGACATTCAACCCAACAATCTCCCCCTTTTGATGATGGCAACATTAAATCCATATTTGAATGTGGTTTTGATGAAGTGTGTTTTTTTAAGCAATTTTATTGATTAAGTTTTTGTTTTTCTTTTGTTCATACTTGTCAATGTCCTTTTGATATTGTTCAGTAACAATTGATGATATTTTTGTGAGATACAACGTTACTTGAAATTAGAAGATTTGTGCACACAAGTCAACAATTGAACAAGTATTCACACACAAAGACAAAAATTTGTATTGAAGCCAAACAACCATTTCATGTCATTCAAAAGATCAAAAGATCATTACAATTCAACCATTTCATTCATTCATTTCATTCAAAAGATCAAAAGATCATACAATTCATCAATCTTCTCCCCCTTTGACATTATCAAAAAAATGTACATGGTAGAAGATGGAGGAGGAGGAGGAATTGGAGCTAGAAGCATCTCAATATCTGACAATCTCTTATCCATTGACTTCATGCTTGACTTTATCTGTTCATGGATAGTTGTCAGCCGAGTGTGAAGATAATGCTCCATTCTATCAGAATGTTCTATCAAGGTGCTCTGAGTTCTTTTCAATTCATCTGAAGCATGTTGAGAACTTGATGACCCAGCTGACCAACCAGGTCTTTGCATGATTTTGAACTCCTTGGTCAAATCTGTGAGCTGCTTGTCAATGTGCTCATTGAAATTTCTCATACTTTCCAAATCATCCACAAAATGAGCAAATGATAGTCTGGTGCTGGAAATCTCATGCAATGTTTGGTTGGTGTTGAAGACATCTGCTTGGGAATTGGCCAAAATTCCCTGAAGAA
This sequence comes from Colocasia esculenta, assembly GCA_014218235.1. Classification (NCBI taxonomy): domain Eukaryota; kingdom Viridiplantae; phylum Streptophyta; class Magnoliopsida; order Alismatales; family Araceae; genus Colocasia; species Colocasia esculenta. The sequence goes on from CM024757.1 coordinate 100,760,121, forward strand.
CTTTCTCTAACTTGTCCTGATGTTCTTTTAGCTCAATATAGGATCTCCCAGAGTTCCTATAAGTCTGTTAAATCGCTGAGCTGCATAATCGAAGCTGCCTTCTGCTCAATAAATTTGGCAGAAACTGTGTTTTCCAGTCTTTGAATCCGTAGCTCAAAAGATGAGGACATGGATTGAAGTGAGGAGTTGAAGGATTCAAATTTGTCATTTAGGAAAGATATCAATTCTGGTGGAACAGGAGGCCCACCAGAAGATGTGGATGGTTGGAATGAGGGTTGTGGAGAAAATGAGGAAGCTGAGGTGAGAGAGGATCATGAAAGGACTGACATTTTCATTAAGAGCTTGATCCTCATGCATAGGAGGCTGATCCTCTTGACTTAGGGGCTGGTCCCCTTCAGCTGGAGGCTGTTCCTCCTGTACTTGGGCTGATCCCCTGGAGCCTGAGGCTGGTCCTCCTGAGGTTGGGGCTGTTCCCCTTGGTCTTGAGGCTGTTCTTCTTGAACTGGAGGAGCCTCAACCACAGCTGGTCCTCTTCTAATTTGATTTCCCTCTAATCTAAATCCCATGAACTTCTGGATATTCTTGAATGTATAGATATTTGACTTGGGAATGGACTGGGATTTTTCAGATTCCAATGGCACACCAAAGTGCTTGAACACTGAGGTCAGATGTGCTCCATAAGGAAGTGATCTCTTCAAGTCTGTTCTTGTAGTTTCAGAAATGATTTGATAAAGAATCACATGAAGGTTGACCTTGATATCTTTGACCATGCAATAGAGTATGAATCTCTGGATATCTGTCAGTCTATCCCGCCCACCACCTTGAGGGGTAACTATGGTTGTCAAGATGTGGTGAATTACCCTTAACACAGGTGGAAATGAGTTGGCATTAAACCTTGTCACATAGGTTTGTTTGGCATCTGATGGATCTGCAGGATGGCCTGTCAAGATTGAGTAGGCTTCATGTAAGTCAAATTCAAATTCATGGTAGTCAGCCCCTTCATCTGGCACTTTGAAAATGGAGGCTGCTACATCAGTTGGCATGTCTATCTCTATCCCCTTGACTTTGGATTTAAAACCTTCTTCTGTGCAGATGAGGTTTTTGTAGAACTCTCTAACTAACCTTGGATAGCATACTTGAAATTCAGAAATAAAAGGTATCCAAGATTGAAAGGAGAAATAGGTTTGAATTTCAGAGAGAGTCTGCTAATTGGGTGTCAGAAAGGTCAAGAATTCTAGGCTTCAAAATCAGTTTGGCAGCACTGACGGATTCTGAGGGTATATCCTCTTGAGACTCAGTAGAGGAAGACGAAGATGATCCTCAGGATGGTCAGAGGAATCGCCCGAAATATCTGATCTAGGGTTTGAACTTTGTCTACCTCTGCCAGCATTGGAGGTCCTACCTCTCTTTGAAGCTCTGAGAGGTGCAGAAGAGGATCCTGGAAGCTCTGCAGGATCATTTCTTCGCTTGTTCTTCTTTCAATCTGTTCAACCGGAACCTGTGCCGGAACCTGCCTTGAAGAAGCCTGAGACCTTGCGCCACGGCGGGGACCCAACTTGCGGACCATGGTGCAAGGAAGGAGTGGAATGTCAGAGAGAGATGGAAGATTGGTGAAGTGATTGAAGATTAGAGAGAGATGGTGAAAATTTCTTGCCGGAATGGTGAGAGTTTGGCCGTCGGGTCGACCTGATGCCCAAAAAGGGATGCAGAGGTACACTGCCCCGCAGGAACAACAAGGGTTTAAGGTGAACCCGAAAGATTTGAAAAGTTCTGGCAAGAAGGCAGTGTCGACACATGAGGAAGGGTGTGTCGACCTGACTGGAATTATGTGTCGACACGAGAGAGGATTGTGTCGACACAGCCTTTGAGAGAAGAGAATTTTTGAGAGGAAATTTTTGAGAAATTTGGGGACATCTTTATAATGATAAATAATGAGAGGAATTATCATTTGAAGGATTTTTAAGAGGCCTAAAAATTCATTTGCTGTATTTTGCAAAAATTCATTACAGTTCAAGTATTTCATACAATTTCCAACAGGATATTAGCATTCCAAGACTTGAATCAACAAAATGATAAATTGAGGGATATAATGTATCTTACAATCAACCAAAATCTGCCATGTTTCTCAATTTTCAAGAATTAAAGATATCATCTAGACTAAACACAGTTGTGTTGAAAGTAAAACAAACTTAAAGAACAACTTGATGAAGGAGGAAGATGATTCTTTCTAAACAAATCTCCAATAATTTTCATATTTTGTTCTTTTAACAAACTATCAAATGATGTAAATCTCTTTCACTCAAGTACTAGTGCTTTTTACACACCATAGTCCCTGGATACTCAAGATTTAGTCATTGTCAAGTCTCAAAGGGGTAAATGATGACCTTTTGACATGAAAATATACGTTTTTTAGACGCCATATTTCCAGTTACTCAGTCATCATCAAAAAGCATAGCACATAATTGCTTAAATTTTGAGGTTATTTTCAATTTGGATCCCCTTTGAACAGAGTTAACAAGAATAATGCCTCATGACATGCATAGCACTTCATTCATTGTGAAGGTGTGCAGTTTCTCAGCACAATGTCATTGCTCTGTTGAATTTTACAAGATTTTGGAGAGTTTGTAAGATAGAATTCAAATACATCCAGCCATCAGTTGCAAACAAGGAATTGTTTTAAGTTCAAGACACAAATTGTAATTTAGTTTAGGAAGATCTGAGTTTCTGTGGATTGAGAGACATAGTGGAAAGTTGATTAGTAAAAAATATAATGTATCACTCAAGGTTCACTTTGAGACTCTAGAATTTAGAATGAGGACATCATGCAAGGAATTGATGAAATGCAAGAAGGGTTTTAAAATTTGCAAAAAGATGACTTGTGAATTTTCTAGCTCCCCCTGAGATGATGATTTCAATCATTTTTCA
>CM024757.1:100763145-100963145 GCA_014218235.1 Colocasia esculenta
CATAAATTGATTTTCTATAAATGAAGTTTCCATAATCGGATTCACACAAACGCACTCGAGCGATTCTCACGCGTGGCATGCGCACACACTCTAGCATGATAGGAAAGTCTCTTCTTGGCTTGTGGTGAACTCTCTGTCAGATATTCCTTTTGCCAGACTAGAGACACCTTGACCAAGGTCTCCATAAGTCTCCTCTGTGCATGAATTCCCACATGGTCGACGAGCTGATTGTACCCAAACACCTATGATACCCTTTAGGGATCGACAAGATCCAAACAGCCTTAGTTGCTCTCGCTCTTATCTTGAATCACGTCGGACCTCTGGACCTGTGCATAACGAGACCAGCAGAGGGTTGTGGATTCCACCTGACTGCCAATGCCGTACGCGTGTGTTGTGCAACTGTTACTATCGCTCGTTACTCGACGTTTCTTGTGCAATAACCATAAGATCTCATCTATACTCTACTTACTCATCTATTCACATTCACTCTACTATCTCGTCTCTCTCGTCTATTCATCTAGTACTATAAGGCCCTCGAATTTCCGTCGCATTATTTGCATTTGTGTATGTATGTTTGTGCTTGTGTATGTATATACGTATTTATGTACGTATTAATTAGTACAATTACGTGTGCATATGTTTATACTAGATGTAAATAATGCATGTATTGAATGGTGATAGTATGAATACACTACCATATACATATTGCATGTATACAAGCATGGCATGCATGGTTTTCTGCATATTTTAGAGTTCTGGCCGAAGGCCATCTTGGCGTCAACCCCTAGCCGTTGAGGTGGTGTCAGCGTCCAGACATGGACGCCAACACTAATCATGGCGTCTAACCATATGGACGCCTATTTCTCTGACCTGCATGCGTTGCAGAGCCAGAAATTCCGGAAACAAGTGAGCTCACCCATTGGGGAGCTATCCCCAACGGCTCTGAGAGCCATCTTGTCACCTTGTGAGTGGGAGAGAGGCCTCTCCCATATGATGAACCCGGATCTGTCTTCCCCAGCCCTCTCTTCACCTTTGCAAGAGAGAAACAAGAGGAAAAACCCTAGTTCTGGACTGTGAGGAAACCCCCTCTTTGCAGCCCAAAAATCTGAACCTCTGAAGCTGGATCCGGCCATCTTCCTCGACAAGAAGCTAGCTGGACTGAAGGAGAAGACCTCCCCGACGTTCCCTTGCTGTGGAGATCATCCAGGAGCCCGGAGGGAGGAGATCTTGGAGGACGTTCTGCACCTTCTTGGGACTGCCCAAGGAGGGTTTCACCAGCACTTTTGATCCATTGAAGCAATTTCCTAGAGGCAAGTGACCTAACCATAATGTCCCCGTATGTGTCTAGGTCGATTCTACAATTTTTATGAATTTTCCCTCGAGTCCTAGACCCTCACATTCACCCAATCTTGAGAGCTCGGGTCTGTGTTCTGCACAGACCTGCATTGACGGCAAGGTCACTGGACGCTGAGATTATGCTTGGCGTCCAGTGACCTGTTCTGCCCTTCCTATACAACTATTTTCGGTATGGTTTCCGTGATGAGGATATATGGTAACCCTATACACTATGTATACTGTTAAATGTGGTGTGTGGATGAGTGTGATGTGTGGTGGTGGATGTTAGAAAATTGTATTCCATGAATTTGTAAGCATGATTTGTTGATAATCTTGCCAATCCATGTTTTATGATTAGGACTAGTCTGAATGCCTCAGTTTTGTCAGATCATGAAGATTAGTGGATCAGTATACGTATACTCAATTTTTGGTAAATTGTCCATGCTTGCATAAATTGCTAATAAATTCGGTTCGGTAAATAAAAAGGGGCATGCAAGAAAGATTTGTGGTGATCGATCTATAGTTGTATGATTTAGGGTAATTCTGTATTCTCAAATCATGCATATAACAGTAGTCTCTGTTCAGACAGTAGCTTGCTAAAATTTTGACTTGTGTGTATGTCCATATCAACTTAAATTATGAATGGCATGCTAAATAGGTGTTTTATTTACTGTAAATCCCATTTAGCTCAAAAAATCTGAGCAATTGAATGTATGATCTAGAACCCGAAAATAGCATGTGGTTAAAATTTCAGGTCATTTGGACCAGTATATAAGGAGTTATGTATTTTTCCATGTGAAATGTAAAAATCTATGTATGTTATCGTAAGGTGGTTAGATATTGTTTAAACCCAACCTGATTAGTGAATTTACTGTGTGTTAAACTCCTGAAATCTGTAGTGCCATTTCAGAAAAAACAGAGATATGCATGTGAGTGAGAAAGTGAATGAGATGAAAAGTGATATGTGTAAAACCATGTGTAAATCGGTAAAATGTGTAAATGTGCCAATGTGACACTGCTTCCGTAGAGGGCAGTGGAACTGTATCAGGGAAAAGTCCCCCTGAGAAAGTTCAGTGTGTAGGTGACCCTAAGGGCATTAGGGGGAAATCCTGGAGGTGGACATGTACCACTGGTTAGGGTGGAGACTTGTTCTCCCGATCTGCGCAGTCCAAGAGTCGCCATTGGAATGCCTAGATGGCGTCTATGTGTAATGTGATGTGTATATGTCCTTCTTTGGTGGTTTGGACTATGTGTCACGGCACCTAAAATGTGAATGTGTAATGCGTAATGTGTATGTGTTCATGTGTTAATGTGTAAGTGAACCATATGAAATGTGTATGTGTAAAGTTCAACCATGTGAATTGGAAACTTGTGTAAATAAAATGTGAAACTAAAAATGTGAAGAATATGACATCGAAATCCATGTGAGACAAATCTGAAACCATGAGAAATCAGTAACTTCATGTTGTTATCATCATGTTTATATGTGCAAAAATGTCTAGAATCTATGTTAGGGATAATTGATGAGCACAGGTACAAAATAGCATGATTGGTTATTCACACGGTATGTTTTAAACAACATTGTAGCTCTCATGTGTAGGTTTAAAGCCTTTAAACCATGTGAAACCAGCAACTTAAGGCATGTGAAAATGTCTATGTATGTGATTAAGAACATGTAAAAGCCCATGCTAGTTGTGTTTTCCTTTCATATACGCACAGTGTTCATGTTGGTAGCTCTTATGTCTTGGTTCTTTAAAGGCTAAAAATTTCATGAGTAAATTGAATAGAGAGCATGTGATAGGTAAGTTTTACTCTTGGAAATCTGAAAGCATGATCCATGTATAAATTGGTAAAACTTTCATGATAGGTTGAAACTTTCAAATGACTAGCATACCATGTGTTGAAAATTGTGAATGTGCATGTAGAAACCGCTAGGACTTATACGTGTATGTTATGAGTAGTGTTGCTTGCTGAGTCTTTAGACTCACTCCTTGCTTCGGCGTACAGGTGTAGTTGGTGACGTGGCACCGTTGGAGGAGACAGTGGAGACGGACTCTGAGCGCGGAGATTAGACTTTGGAGTTCTTTGTGACTTGTGCATTTCATAGTATGTAATTTGAACGTTGTATTAGAGTTATCATGAAAAGAATGTATAAGTGTGGACATTATGTATTTAAATTTCAGCAATTTAAATTATTTGAACTTTTAGCTCTTAATGTTAATTGTGAATTTCATGTATGCTTAATGTGGATGATGAATAAATGAAGACAGTTGTCTTTTACTTCCGCTACTCTGTTGTATATTCGCGTGTATCTCAGCTGTTTGTATCGTTTGGGTAAATGTCCCACTGTGAGGACTCTCGCTATACCGACGTGGGTTGGTATAACCGTACCGACATAATGAGGGCCGTCACAAGTACTCTCTTGGTACTCTTTGAGCTTTGTGGCTCCTACTGTTTTGTACTGTTCATGACTGTCTAGCACTATAATATGGGTCTTGTGACTCTACTATATCCAATGCATACTGTGTAGGGCACAGAGAGCATCCGAGGGGCTCCAATCTAGTCCTGGGGGTAGAGAGCCACCCGAAAATACCTGCAGGGGCTATAGATGGTGTTCTACATTGCACTGGTTCTGACTATACTGTATTGGCTAGACATCTGACTACTATCCTTTTAGTCTGAGGAGTTCAGACGTACTGTGATATTATTGTGCTATCACAAAATGTTATACTATTAGTCTAAAGAGTTCAGACGTACTGTGGGATTACTGTGCTATCGCAGACTGTTACTGAACGGCTACTGTCGTAGAAGTGACTATTGCCGTATTCTACTAGTGCACCATTGTGCAACCATACAAGCTATCTCGTTACACGCTAACTTGTCATACGCTCTACTTGCTCTACTTGATACTTGCTTTCTTGAGTTATTACATACTATCGTGACTTAATCGCATTCAAAGTGCTCCACTCTCTCCTTGTCTATTGACAATAAAAGTGCTATATTTTCTCTCGGCTATCTACGGATAACCAAAGTGTCATTACTATTTCGATTGACGAAAGTTAATCAAAAGTGCTATACTATCTCGATTGATGTAAATCACTCAAAGTGCAATTTACTCTTTACATTACCATCTACTATCATCTCTTCTTACTATACATGTCGCTTACTATTCTTGACAATATCGTTACTTACTATTGTTGTTATTATTTTCTATCGTGACTTGACTTTAATCATCGTGCTATACTTGATTCATCTGCTATCTGAACCATGTTACTTGTGCTATTACTTTCTCAACTTTACATGACTCACTCTATCATTAGTTACTCTGCCATTGAATACATTAATTATTTAAAGTCTGCTTGATCCTGAGATTTAAGTCCTACTGGGTGTTATCGCTCACCCTTCGTTATTTGTTATTATGTCTCAGGTAAGTCAGACAATGACATTACACACACCAATGGGATAGGACCCGAGTGATGAGTGACCTGGAGTCAAGTTATGAAGTTGCCCTAGTACAATGGAGTATAGTAGTTATTGCTTTAGATTTCTTTTCAATGTAATGATGTCATTGAGCCTTATCTGTGGCTCTGAATTAGTGGTTGTAATAGTCTTAGTTATTTTATAATGAAATAAAGAGTTTATTCCAATTATTGTTTATTAGATGCTCTGATGTTTGCGAAAGTATGTGCAATTGTCGTTACAATACTCGTTGTTCGCGTCTCCCTCCGATTTATTCCACTACTAAATTGGAGAGGCATGACAGTTGGTATCAGAACCTAGGATGTCCTTATTAGGATATTTTTAGTCTAGGGATGTTCTAGGTTAACTGCCATAACCGTGTCTAAGTCAACCACCATACCTATCTGAGAGATTGGGTAAAGCTTGGGGTTATGCTAGGAGCTTAACTATATGTATAAGTACCCTAAGTTTGAGAAAGAAATTAATAAGTATTATTGCTCGCAGGAACTAGAGGAGATGGCTGGCGAGCATGCACCAATGCACAAATTACAAGAGACCGTACAGGGGTTAACTCAAGCCCTTAACAATGTAATTCAAGCAAGAGCAAGAAATGGGGCAGGAGACTTATATGGGAACTTTCAACGAATAAATTCCTTTAGGTTTAATGGAACTCCAGATCCCGATGAAGCTGAAAATTAGGTGAAGGCAATGGAACGGATCTTTAGGGTTATGCAATGTTCAGAGCAGGAGAAAGTCCTTCTGGTAACATTCCAGTTGGACCGCGATGCTAGAACCTGGTGGGAAGCTGCCAGTCGACAATTACCCAATATCAACATAGAGTGGGATAAATTTTTAGAAGTCTTCAACACCAGATACTTTTACGAGAGGATTCGTGAGAAGAAGGCAAATGAATTCGCCAATTGAAAACAACGAATGATGTCTATAGCAGAATATGAAGTGCAATTTGAAAGACTAGCATAGTACGCACCACATTTGGTGAGTACGGTGAAGATGAAGGCGAAGAGATTCCTAGAAGGGTTGAGACCTGTTGGCTCCACTATACATTGAAGTATATTCAGTCATGGTATTGAGAGCTCAATTAGTAGAAGACACCATGGAACTTCTTGAAAAGATTCATAAGAAGAAGGTGTTGAAAAGGCAACGTGCTACTCATTCCAATGATAATAAAGAAAGAAATACCATAGATAGCAAGAGAATGAAAGGGGAAGTGAAGCAGAAGGAATTCTGTAAATTTTGTAAGAAACCAGGGCATCAGATTGATAACTGTTGGAAGAAATTTGGCAAATGCTTGCGATGTGGAAGTCAACAACATCGAGTCATCGATTGTCCAACAAAGAAGAACCAAACTCCACGCCAAGGACGATTACAAGCCCTCGTAGATAGGAATCATGCCAATGAAGGCGGACAAGGTACCATCACTAAACCCTTAGTTTGTTTACATATTATTTTCGCGATAATAAAGCCCTAAGTGGGGGAGGTGATGGAATGAAATATCCATAGTAAATTGGTAGTCGTATCATATCATATGAATTTGGGGACCAAATTTTTTTATGTGGGGGAGGATGTAGCAACCCGGAAAAATTTAATACTTAAAAAAAAATCCGAAATAATAATTTCTTTAAAACGAAATAATAGAAACATATGTATCACTATCATATGTGCAAGAATACATCAAAAAATTTCTTAAAAATGATAAATCAACCCCAAACATTATTTCTACGTGTTCCACGAAGAAATTTATTTAACGAAAAATCTGACGTGCCAGGTGTACGTTGCAATGTGACGAATTGTCCAAATTAGGAAACTAAATCAGAAAATCGTTAACACGAAAAGATAACGCGCCCATAAATTAAATGAACATGTCGGAGAGACTTCCAACATCATGTGATGATTAACCATTATTGGGTTTGGACCAATGGACCTCTCATAGCCCATGAATAAATTCAAATAAGAAAATGAAATAAAATTCATAACTCTATTATTCCCTAATTAAAAAGGGAAAACCTATAAGATAAATTCCAATAAATAATGGGCTTGGTTAAATGGACCCATTAGAAATTAGTCGGCCAAAATAAGGAATTTAAAAAGAATAATAATGGGAAAATACCCTAAATTCGCAACTTAAATATTAGTTAAATAAAAAAGAGGTATTTAATGCATTAAATAAGCAATTTGGGTTGGAATTGGATTCCTAAACCTACCCTAGTTGCTTGGCCAGATATAAGTGAATTAATTGGATTCCTAAATAATAAAATAGGATAATTTAAGTGAATTAATTACACTTAATAATTACCAGATATATTATTGGTTATTTTAATAAAGTCTCGTGGCAATAAATAATGTTTAGTATGTGCACGTGAAAAGAAATTATGAGAGTATGATAAATCGTGCATTTGGCTTTTAATTAATGGAAATTATATAAATATTACCCATTAATGGTTAATCGGGTCGGAATGTTAATAACAATGTTCAATTAAGGCTAAAAAATGGCTAAATAGCAATTTGAGTAGGGGTATATATGTAAAATTGGGTTATGGCAGAAATCTTCAAAATGCGACGGGGTGCCCATCGCGATTCAGGTCGCAATGGGACAGCCTGGTGCGATAGTCGAACCGGCACTGAGAACACAATGGGGTTGCCCATTGCGATTCCTGTCGCAACGGAGCGGCCCGGGCACGATAGCCGAACCGGCCGGCCTGGCCTGGTTCGGGGAAGAGAATGCGACGGCGCGGGCCGTCGTGTTCAGATCGCGACGGTCCGTCCGGCCACATCCCCTCTGAGGTCGCGACGGGTCAGGCCGTCGCGACTTCAGAGAGGCGGCCCGACCCAGAAAAGGGGTCTAGCCCTTTTCTAAATTATGTCCTTCCCTCCCATGCTTGACACAGAGCTCTTCTAAAATCCATATAAAATCGCACGATGATCCAAAAATTATGAAACTAGTTTTAAATGAAAGTAGACTCATAGATCTATCCACATGCATGCGTAATTAGGAAACAGACAAGGTTTGTGCATGCTTTAACAAGGTTACATTTCGGTGACTTAAACATGTGCATTCATGGAAGAATGATTTAATTATCAACGAATACATGATGGAAATTACAGAAAAAAGGGGCATTTGAAAGCTAACAACACATAGTAGTTATGAGAATATTCGCATGGCATGGGATCATGTATATGCATGGATTGAAGGCAAAGATGTAGGTTCAGGTGCAAGATGATGATAGGGATTGATACATTTAATTCTCCTTCATGGAGTCACAAAAAATAGGGAAATTATGGGGCTTTCAAAGAGGATCATGTGGGCTACCTAGGGTTAAATTTACACGATTTGTGCTTGAGAGATTGCCTACATTTTTACGCTTTAAAGATCCTAGGGTTTGGGGGGGACGAATTTCCAAGTTCTTCTTGCTCCAAGCCTCCTTCTTCTCCTTGCTCCTCGTCCTTAGCCTCATTCTCTTGTGCTCCAAAGCTCCAGCAACGAAATGGGGCTTGGTAGACACGAATTAGAGGTCTATTAGGTTGTGTAAGAGTCCATTCTCTCTCCATCTCTTCCTTCTTCCCTTAGCTACGAATTTCCACATTTATCACCTTATTTTCTTGCATTTATCCACCCAATAGGGTAAAGGAGTGGTTTAATTTTGTGGGTAAAGGGTTTGGGTTGGTCTAGGACTCTTTTTATGATATTTATAACCCTTTTTAGTATTTATCTTACCCTTTTCTATTTATTACTATTTTTAGGTACGAATTTAGCTTATTTATTTCCCATCCCAAGATGGGCTCTTCATATTTGGGCCCAACTATTCATGTTTGGTCCATTAGTAAAACCCATTACCAATTTAGCTTAGTAGGTATTGATTTAATTCTATTTATTCACCCTTTATTCCAATTTATCACATTTATTCACTAATGTCTTAATTTATTATTTATCTCAATATCTCTTAATCTTAGCCCTCATTTGGGCTCTTGCTATTGGCCCAATATCTTATGTATGGCTCCATTGTACAACTTATATACTTAATTCACTTAACGGGTTTTAATTATCCTTTTATTAAAGAATATATTCATGGCCAAATTTGTCCATTGGTCTATTTGTCATAATGAGCTATCAACCCACATTATTTAAGGTCTACCCATATGTTTATTTTAATTTATAATCCATCTTGGCTCATATAATAATGTGTTTTCCGACTTATTCCTTAATTACCACAATAAGTCACATAAACTCTTAAACTAGGTCCAAATGATTTTTCTATGCCCAAACTTCTTGATGAGTCATTAGAGAATATTATTTAAAGCATAACCATTATTTTTACAATATTTTTATAGGGGTTTTTACGCATGCGATAATGATGCGTACCATTTTAACTAGTTTCAGTTTATTAATTGGTAAAGTTTTAATTTATCTTTATTTTCGAATTAATTAGTTTTCCGGGGTACTACAGAGAGTACCACAGAGGAGAGAAGAGAACTTGTGAGGAAGGAAAGACAAGTTCTTTAGAGGTCATCATTTTCTTAGAGACAGGGCTGGAGGAGGGTTGGGAATCAGTCATGTGAAGGTGAGCAGCAACAACAAGAATTATGTGAGGATGGCTTCTTCAAACTCATCCTTGATGTTATGCACAGAATGTGGAATGACACTGGCTGCTTCAAGAATGATAGTAATGAAGGAGGGTGGAGTGGGGGGATGAAGAGAACCAAAAGATGAAATGGTAGGAGGTTGAGAGGATGGTCCTGTAGAAGAGGGACTAGCTAAAGCAATGACCCAATCATAACTCTGTAAAGTTTTTGATCAACTTTCTTACCTTCCTTATCACTGTCTAACCTTGTGGATGCGCTCATTGGAGTGGACAGGGGTTTAGCATTATCAAATCCGAATTTCTTCAATAGCTCCTTGGTGTATTTTGCTTGAAAAATGTGTGTACCTTCATTGCTTTCCTTGATTTGTAATCCAAGAAAGTAGTTCAGTTCTCCCTTCATGCTCATCTCAAATTCTCCCTGCATGAGCTTCTCAAAATACTTGCACATAGATTCATCAGTAGATCCAAATATAATATCATCCACATAAATTTACACAAGTAATATATTTTTGACATTTGATTTAATAAATAATGTGCTATCTACCTGTCCTATAATAAAACCATGATTTAGTAAGAATGCGCTAAGTCATTGCAACTTGAAAACATGATTTAAAAAATCTAAGTCATGAAAACCAGGAGGCTGTTCCACATAGACTTCCTCCTTTATATAGCCATTCAAAAATGCTGATTTAACATCCATTTGAAAAAGTTTTAAATCTAATGCAGATGCATAAGCAAGTAATATTCGAATAGCCTTTAGTTTAGCCACTGGTGCATAGGTTTCATCAAAGTCTATGCCTTCCTCTTGAGAATAGCCTTGAGCAACCAGTCTAGCCTTGTTTCTAGTGATAACACCAGCTTCATCCAATTTGTTCTTGAACACCCATTTGGCGCCAATCACAGGATGATCTGATGGTCTCGGAACAAGGGACCAAACTTGATTTCTCCTGAACTGATTAAGTTCATCTTGCATGGCTAGAGTCCAAGATTCATCAGACAATGCTTTATTGACTATCTTCGGCTCTATTTGGGAAACAAATGCTAGATAATCATAGGGAATGATATTACCTCTAGTTCTTACCCCAACTGATGGATCTCCAGTGATGTTATCTATTGGGTGATCCTTTTTGTACCTCTATTCCTTTGGAAGATCATCATGAATAATATCCTTCTGTTGCAGTTCTTCCAACGGTGGTTCTTCATCATCTTTAATGGTGGTTTTGTTCAGCCTCTTGGTAAGATTATATGCATCTTTACTACTATTCTTTCTCAAGGAAGGGTTAGATTCATCAAATATAACATGCAAAGTTTGTTCAATTAATAGACTTCTTTTATTAAAAACTCTATAGCCTTTAGGTTTAGAAGTATACCCCATAAAGATGCCTTCATCGGATTTTGGATCCAACTTACCTATGTCTCTCTTACCATTGTTGTGAATGAAGCATGGGCATCCAAATGTTCTAAGATGGATGATCTTGGCTTCTTTTGCTTGTACAGCTCATATGCAGTCTTCTTCAGAATTGACCTGATCATGACTCTATTTATAATGTAACAGGCTGTATTTATGGCTTCTGCCTAGAAATATCTTGGAAGGTTATACTCAGATAGTATAGTCCTGGCCATATCGAACAAAGTTCTATTCTTCCTCTCAGCTAGTCCATTTTGTTGTGGTGTTCTCGTTGCTGAGAAATTATGTTGAATCCCTAGATCATCACAAAATTCTGCGAACCTGTCATTTTGAAACTCTCCTCCATGATCTGAATGGATACTGATGATGTTGTACTTCTTATCTTTCTGAACAAGTTTACTGAACTTCACAAAACACTCAAATGTATCATCTTTATGCTAAAGAAATGATACCCATGTAAATCTTGAATAATCATCAACTATAACAAATCCAAAATTCTTTCCTCCTAGGCACTATCTCATTGGTCCAAACAAGTCCATATGAAGCAGTTCTAATGGTTTGGTGGTAGTGACTACTCTCTTGGATTGGAAGGAAGATCTTGCATGCTTTCCTTTTGCACACGATTCACAAATGTTATCTAGTCTTGAGTTTATATTTGGCAGACCTTCCACTAGATCATGTTTGATGAGTTTTCTTATTCCATCCAAGCTGCAGTGACCTAACCTTCTGTGCCATAGTTCAGCATTCTGCTCTTTACTTGCTGCTAGACAAACGTCTTGTTCCTTTAACACTTCTAGATGCAGTACATATAGATTATTTTCTCTGTTTGCTTCAAAAATAGTTGTATCATCCTTCATGATCAGACACTTAGATTCTTGAAATTTGATCTGATGACCCTTGTCGCACAGTTGACTGATGCTGATAAGATTATGCTTGAGTCCTTTGACGCATAGAAAATTATCTATCAGTATTCTATCTTGGCTTTTAATGGATCCGCAACCAATTACTGACATTTTTCCATTATCTCCATAGGTTACTGTACCTTCTTCATTTTTGATATGTGAGAACAGTTTCTTATTACCTGTCATATGCCTTGAGCACCCGCTGTCTAGGTACCACTTTGATGCTCTAAGGCTTCCCTACAATAAATCAATGAGATTTAGGTATCCAAGTTCTTTTGGGTCCTGGTTGGTTAGCTTCTTCACAGTTTCTTTTCGGAATCCATTTTAAGTGTTTGGTTGCACAGGTTATTTTAGTGTGACCTAATTTATTACAACGGGTACAGCAAGGGATATTATTTACTATCCTGTTTGGTTTATGGTTCTTATCATTGTTTGATTTGTAGTTAGGATTTTATTCAGTTATGAATTTGGCATTGGATAAATTTTAGGATGAATGACAGTTTCTTCATTATCTAGTGGAGTATATCCTAGGCCATACTCTTTCTTACCTGATCTTCTTGCTCCTTTTAATATTAAGGAAGGTTTTCCATTCGTGAATTTTCCAATTGTGGCTGTTAAATATTCATTATCTTTTGTTAGTGTGTTAATTTTACTTTTAAGTTTGCTTGTCGTTTCCTGATTTTCTAAGTTTGATATCTTTTCATTTTTAGTCTTTATATCTTCGCATAGCAGTTCATTTCTTCTTTTTAGTTCAGAATTTTTTTTTCTAATTGTTCAGTTTCAGATTTTAGATCTGAGTTTGTTATTTCAAGACATACATAATTTTTCT
The DNA here is from genome assembly GCA_014218235.1 of Colocasia esculenta. NCBI lineage: Eukaryota > Viridiplantae > Streptophyta > Magnoliopsida > Alismatales > Araceae > Colocasia > Colocasia esculenta. The sequence goes on from CM024757.1 coordinate 100,775,677, forward strand.
TAGTTGTTTTTAAAAGTTTGCTAACATCTTTATATTTACTGTATAATTCATTAAAATCATCTTCTAAACTATTTGAATCTAATTCATTACAAGATGTAGAGGATGAGTCAGAAGTTAACTTATCATCAATATTTGCCATGAAGGTCAGGTTGGCCTTTTCTTCTTCTTCTTCGCTGGAGCTTGACTCACTGTCTAAGTCACTTTCGTTGTTCCATGCAGTAGCCATGGTTTTCTTCTTGTACTTTTTGAATTTCTTCATGTTGTCCTTCTTCTTGAACTTTGTCTTCTTTAGTTTTGGACACTCAGCCTTGATGTGTCCAGGCTTCTTGCATTCATAGCATATTGGTTTAAATCTCTTGACTTCTTTGCCTTCAGATCTTTTGAAGTCTCTACCTTTCTTGAAATACCTTCTTCCTGACTGGTATTTCTTCTTAGCTAGTATGTGTTGCAGTCTTCTGGAGAGGAAAGCTTCTTCATCTTCACTGCTCTCATTACTTTTATCACTTTCAGTTTCGCCATCAAAAGTGTCTTTTGTGGCCTTGAGAGCATTGTTGTGCTTCTTCTTGCTGGAGGATTCTTCCAGCCTTTCCATATTTATCTCATGAGCCATTAACAACCCGATGAGTTTTCAAGTGACATTCTCCTAAGATCGTTAGCTTCTTCTATTGCTGTTATTTTCGGAGTCCAAGAAGTTGGTAGGGATCTTAGTATTTTTCTTACCATGTCTCCAATTTCATAACTCTTTCCAAGCCCAGCCAGACCATTAGTGATGTATGTGAATCGACTGTACATTTGAGAGATGGACTCTCCAGACTGCATTTGAAATCTTTCATATTGAGCTACCAAAATATCTTGTTTCCTTTACCTTGTCAGTTCCTTCATATGTGAGCCTTAGCTTGTCCCACATCTCCATAGCTAACTTACAAGCTGATATCTTGTTGAATTCTTTCTTACTCAGTGAACAACACAGTATACTTTTAGCCTTACTATTTTGAGATAGTTTCTTCTTGTCTTCATCTGTCCATTTGTCTTTATTGTTTGTTACCAAGAGGTCTCCTTCTTCGACAATTGACCAAAGCTAGAAATCGAGACCTTGAAGGAAGAATTACATTCTTGTCTTCCAGTAGTTGTAGTCTTCACTATCGAATAGAGGAGATCTGTTGACTGATTGTCCTTCTGCATGACCTTGAGCTGCCATTTGTCTTTGCTCTTCAGATTGTGAGATCTACTTACTCGAAGAGACTTGGCTCTGATACCACTTGTTTCCCAGATCGCAAGCCCAGAGGGGGGTGAATGGATTGATAAAATTTCTTGTTGGAATAATTCCTGTAAATAAAACGCTTGACAGAAAAACAACATCCCGCCACAGCTGCCCTTCTCTTCACTACCAGAAGAGGAACTGAAACACCTGATGCAACAGGTCTTCTCTTCACACCCGAAGAGGAACACTCAAAGAGAATGAGTAAAAGGAGAAGGGCCCCAAGACCACGCTAATACACACTGCTTGATCTATGGCAAGGTCTGAGAGACACAATATCTTTTCAACACAAGGACTCTCTCTCATTACTACTGAAGCTCTCAAAAGCTAAGCAATTTTGCTGTGGAGAGCTAAGAGCTACAGAAGGTTTGAATGGACGAGCTAGCTCTTATTGTTCAAGCTTCTGAAAAGTTGAGCTAGAAATGTAAGAGTTGTTGTGCATCAAGTCAACATTCTTCTATTTATCTTCTTTTCAATAATTTGACCATTGAAGTATCTGTTGTCTCTTATATTCATGCACGTTGGAGTGTATGGTCCAAAGTATGGAGCAAGTGAGCCTATAGGCATTAATGCTCGGATTGACACACACACTCACAAGGAAAGATTGTCTAAATCTTCTATCCTCTTGTCAAGTTGACAGGTCCATCTTTGCAATGTGTGCTACTACCGAAAACCTTGCACACAATAAATGCTGACATATAGACAACTTATCTTTGTCTAAACTGTCAGTCAACATTAGTAGTTTAGCTGTATGAAGATACACTTAAGGGGAAATGCCATTCTATCATCATATAAAAGTGTGACTTTATGTGACATATATAAGATAGGCAAAGATATATTGTGCAGAGATTTGTACCATCACAATAAATGCTAGAGACAACAAGATACAATCTAATTTGCGGGAAGACTCGAAGTCCACAGAGATTTGAAAGTATATTTGAATATCGTGTGGAATGAATCTTAATAAGGTTTGAAAAGAATTTGAATAGGAATATTCAATAGCTATCTAAAATATAATCATTACTGAAAGAGTTGATGTTTGAAGACAGTATGTGTAAACAGAGAGTCGATGTTGAGATCAAATCGATGATTTAATCACAAATCATGTGAGAATTAAATCCATGTTGAAACAAAGTCGATGTGAACATAATCCATGTATGAATGCAAGGAAATCGATGTTCTGTGCAAAGTCATTGTTTAACTGAAATCGTTGTTGAATTGAAGTCAATGTACAGATGAGATCATTGTTAGAAATGAAGTCATTGTTCTAGTCAAGTCATTGTTTCATATGAGTCATTGTATCTTGTGAAGTCGATGTAAACATGAAGTCATTGTTTCATATGAAGTCGATGTTCTATTGAAATCGATGCTTAAGTGAAGCTGTTGTAGACATGAAGTCGTTGTTTCATGTGAAGTCGTTGTTCTACCGAAATTGTTGTTTAGGTGAGACAAATTCAATGTAGCAATGAAATCGATGTAGCAATAAAATCGATGTTCTAGCTATGAAGTCATTGTAGGAACAAAGTCGATGTTTAAGTGAAACGAAATCGATGTTTCTATGAAGCCGTTGTATCAACAAAGTTGATGTTTAAGTGAAACGAAATCGATGTTTCAATGAAGTCGTTGTAACAATGAAGTCAATGTTTCTATGAAGTCATCGTAGCGACGAAGTCATTATTTGAGTGAAACGAAATCGATGTTCTAGATATGAAGTCGTTGCATCAACGACGTCGATGTTTAAGTGAAATGAAATCGATGTTTCTATGAAGTCGTTGTAGTGACAAAGTCGTTGTTTGAGTGAAATGAAATCGATGTAGCAATGAAATCGATGTTCTAGCTATGAAGTCATTGTATCAACGAAGTCGATGTTTAAGTTAAACAAAGTTGATGTTTCTATAAATTCATTGTAGCAATGAAGTCGTTGTTTGAGTGAAGCAAAGTGGATGTTCTTCTGAAGAAATCATTGTGGGCTTTTATATGGAATTCAATGTATACTTAGACAAAAGAATATAGCTTTGCAGAACAGTGAATGTAGTCAACTTACTGATCTTATTTGATTTAGTGCCTGTAAATAAACTTCATAAAAATGATGTTAGAAAGTTATTTCTAGAGTTTTTTTAATCACCAAAAATATATAATAAATAATAAATTATAAGGAGATGGACTGATCATCATACATTTCAAAAGACGTTGATGAAGTGTCGACACAGAACCCTCAGTGTGTCAACACATGACCACGAAATCTCAAGCACATAGCAGCAGTGAGCAAGTAGTGTTGATGCATGTTTAAATGTGTATCGACTTGAGCAACTGGTGTCGACACATGTTGAACTGTGTGTCGACCTAGTTCTGTTCAAAGTCAATCTTTCAATGTTTTTGAATTCCAACAAGCTTTGACTTTTATGAGCAGCCTTTTTCAAAAACATTTTGTCCTTTTCAAATTTACTCCCCCTATTATGTAGCTCCCCCTCACAAGGTGAACAAGGAAATTATTGAAGAAGATTTGAATAACAGAGTACCAATGCAATGTCAGAGGCAGAAATTTATTAGCAAGAAGAAGAGGACTTTATTTGCAGAAACGACATAGAAGCTATCAAGAATGTCGATATTTACACAAACCAAGCTCTCTCCTTAAGAATGAGAATCTATTTTCTGAAAGAGGCTTAGTGAAAATGTTTGCAATTTGTTTTTTAGTGTCAATAAAATGAATCTCAAAAGATTTCTTACCAACCTCATCTCTCAAAAAATGGTGCCTTATATCAATATGTTTTGTTCATAAATGCTAAATTGGGTTCTTAGAAAGATTGATTGCACTAGTATTGTCACATAGAATAGGAATGCAACTCAATTTGTGATTATAGTCTAGGAGTTGGTGTTTTACCCAAAGAACATGAGTGCCACAACAACCAGCTGCAACATATTTAGCCTACGCAGTGGATAGAGCTACTGAATGTTGTTTTTTTGGAAGCCTAAGAGATTAGACATCCACTTAGATACAAACACAAACCACTCGTACTTTTCCTATCAAGTTTGCAACCAGCATAATCAGCATCACAGTAAGTAATTAAATCCAGTTGGCAACCAGCAGGATACCAGATTCCAAGATCACATGTTCCAACAAGATATTTAAAAACTCTTTTAACAGCTAACATGTGACATTCCTTAGGATTGGCCTGAAATCTAGTACACAAGCACACACTAAATTGAATATCTGGACTGAAAGTTGTAAGGTAGAGTAGAGAGCCAATCATACCTCTATAGGTCTTGGGATCTACATACTTATTAGATGAATTCTCCTCTAATTTTACAAGTATATCCATTGGTGTGCTTAAAGGTTTGAGGTGTTGATAGTCAAATTTCTTCAGGATCTCTTTCACATACTTTGTCTAACTGACAAATATTCCTTCAGTAGTTTGATGTACTGCAATCCCAAAAAGAATTGTAATTCGCCCATCAAACTCATTTCAAATTTAGTTTTCATACGATTAGCAAATTTAGTACACAACTCTTGATTTGTAGACCCAAAGATTATGTCATCAACATAAATTTGAACAGTAATGATTTGATTGTTGACAATTATCTTGAATAGAGTTTGGTCTACATTACCTCTTGTGTATCCTTTATTCAGAAAAAAAGAACTCAAATAGTCATACCAAGCTCTTGGAGCTTGCTTAAGACTATAAAGAGCCTTATTTAGCTTGAAAACATGATCAAAATTTTTATCACTTTCAAAACCCGGAGGTTGATCCACAAAAACATTTTTTTTAATGATTCCATTCAAGAAAGTACTTTTCACATCCATTTGATAGACTTTAAAATTTAGGGATGATACAAAAGCAAGAAAAATTCTCACAGTCTCTAGTCTAGCTACAGGGGCATATGATTCTTCAAAGTCAATTCCAAATTCTTGATTGTACTCCTTTGCAACTAGTCTAGCTTTATTTCTAACAACTTGCCCATCTTCATTTAATTTATTTCGGAAGGCCCATCTAGTGTCAATCACTGACTGGTCACTAGGCTTTAGTACTAATTCTCATACATTGTTTCTGTCAAATTGTTGAAGTTCTTCATGCATTACATTGATCTAGTCTTCACTGGTTAGAGCTTCATCAATAGACTTAGGTTCAATTTGGGAAAGTAGTGTCAAACGGTCTTCATTTATTACATCTTGAAAAGATGATCTAGTTCTAACTCTATCTTGCAAATTACCTACTACATTCTCAATAGGATAATCTCTTAAGAGTCTGGGTTCAAAAATTACCTCTTGAGTTTCATTCAATTCTGAGGCAATATTGCTTGACCCATTTGTGGTAGGTGCTGGATTGTTCAGATTTTCAGAGGTTCCTTCATACTCCTCAATAGTTCGTGAAGACTCAACAATAAAATCATCCTCTTCTGCATTTTGTAAAGTCCTGTAAGAAGTAGAACCATCAGATTTATAAGATTTTTCATCAAAGACTACATGCGAAGATTCTTCCACGATTTTATTCTTAAGAATGTAAACCCTATATTCTCTAGACTTTTCAGAATAACCAAGAAAGATAGCTTCAAGACTCTTAGCATCAGACTTATCAAGATTTTCTTTATTGTTGTTATGTACAAAACATTTGGAAACAAAAATCATAAAGTAAGACAAAGTGGGTTTTTTTTGTTTTTCATGAGTTCATAGGGGTTTTCTGATTTTTGGTATGACCAATGCTCTATTCAAAATATGATTTGTTGTATTCACAGCCTTAGCCTAGAAGAATTTGGGCAATTTGCTTTCCAAGAGCTTAGTCTAGCCATTTCCACAAGAATTCTATTTTTTCTTTCCACAACTCCATTTTGTTCTGGAGTTCTTGGAAACAAAAATTTGTAGAAAATGCTCAATTCAACGCATAAATCAGAAAAAGCTCTATTCTCAAATTCACCCCCATGATCAGTCAAGATAGACTTTATTTTGTGTGAAAATCCCATTAAGGCACTGTTACAGATTTTTTTGAATTCTTGACAAGTTTCACTTTTGTAGGATAGAAAGATAATAAAAATGTATCTAGTAAAATCATCAATGATGACAAGTCCATAACATTTGTCACTACGACTGAGAATTCTTGTTGCCCCAAAAAAGTCCATGTGAAGTAATTCTAGTGGCTCAGTAGTGAGTATATTATTGAAGATCTTAAAAGACTTTATGGTTTGTTTTCCTTAAGTACATATCTCACAAACTTGATTTTCAACATTAGGAAAAGGTTCAGGAAGTCCTTTAACTAGTTTAGCCTTGTGAGTTTATTCATGTTGTTGAAACTTACATGACCAAGTCTCTTGTGCCATGTCGATGCAATTTCATTTTTATTAGCAACCAAACAGATGTTTTCATCAAAAAATTTGTCAAGATTTATCAAGTAAACATTGTTCTCTCTTTTTCCAAAGAAGATTACTTTTTTAGATGAATAGTCAATTATTTTGCAAGAGTTTGACTAAAAAACATCCTTGTGACCTTTGTCACACAATTGACTAATACTCAACAAATTGTAATCTAAGCCATCAACAAGCAAAACATTTTCAATTGAGTTTGAGGAAGATTTACCAACCTTTCCAGATCCAATTATTTTTCCTTTATTTTTACCTCTAAATGTGACTGACCCTCCTTCTTTCTCAATTACACATGCAAACTTTGCCCTGTCTCCAATCATGTGCTGTGAATACCCACTATCAAGAAACCACACATTTGAGCTGGGTACACGGCCTTCCCGCACATATCAGATCAGAGGAGAAAAGATTTTGGTACCCAAACATTGTTCAGACCATGATAATTGTAAAATTGTCATTTATAATTATCATGTTGTTTTATTAACAAATAGTTACTAATTTCATAAAACACACTGTTGTTTCATTACAAAGATGAATTGAATTAATCTCTTGTATGTATTTTATTTTTATGTTAATGGGCTAATTAACAAGGATGTGTCAATGGGCTAAGATTGGACCAAGAATTAATAAGGACAGACTCTAATTTTAAATCAGTTTTCTTTTCCCTCTCTTCCCTCTCTTTTAAATTTCAAATAACCCTCTCATTTTAAGAAGTCCTCTCTTTTTTAAAACTTTATAAAAAATTGTCTCCCTAATTTCTCCTCTTTTCTATTTAAAAAGATCCCTCTCCCTTGTGGGAGAGGATTCCCATTCTTTTTGCTTTCTCTTTCTCTCTTCTTCCTCTCTCACGCCACACCTTCCCCCCATCCTTCTTCTTCTCTTCTTCCTCTTCTTCTTTCTCCTTCTCTTTCTTCTTTCTCTCTCTTGGTCTCTCTCTACTCGCGCAAGTCTACTCCCACAAACACCCAGGCCATCACCCGTGCGCCCCTGCTGCCAGCGCCAACACCTGCCCACACAAGCGCCCATGCCTGCCCGCACGCATGCAAGCTCCCACACCCGCCAGTGCTCGCACAGGCCCCCAAGCCTGCGCCAGCCCCCTACCACCCTGCCGCCTGCCATCCTCATGCGCCAGCCTTCTGCTTCTCCTCCTCTCCACGTGCATGCATTTGCATGCATGTAGAGAGGTCGGCTCGCCCTCTCTCTCTTTCTTCTCATCTTTCTCTTTGTATTCTCTCTCTCTCTCTCTTTATCTCTCTTTAGTTTAAAGATGGAATTCACTCAGTCTCATCACTTAATTATTGTTAAAATATTTTGTGCAAGCCGTTAAATTTAAAAATTGTTAGCCACTAGTTTAACAATGTATTTGTGGGCTATCAATTTTTGGCGTCGTTGTCGGGGAATTAGATTTTTACCCTTGTTAATCTTGGTTCTTTTTGTATATATTCATGCTAACATTTTCTTCCCTTTTGTAGGTGACCAATATGAATGAAAAAACTGAAAAAACCTTGAAAATTGCAGAAAAAGAAAATCTATCAGAAATCTGTCGCTGAAAGCGGGTTTGTACGTAAAGGGATCTATTTTGAAAAAAAAAACAGAAAATTTCAGAAAAATCAGAAGAAAAAAAAGGTCATTTTGAGGTAAGTTTCCTTCTCTCTAACATTTTATATTCATTTTAATTTCCAAAAGAACGAGGGATTGCGTTGGAAGTATGTACCATTAAAACCCTCTTGATTTAGTTTCCTTTTCTTAGTGTCATATTTATATAATTTTTAAAAAAACTCTCTTGTGGTATTTAGATACATTAATAAAAGAAAAATCATCACTTGAATGCAATAAAAAGATGTCATGTCAAGATTAGAATCTTTCCATCTGTAGGACACACATCATTTAGACTTTCATATTTAGATTTTCTTTTTGTGTCAATTTCCCTTTTTTGTTAAAGATTGCGGGGGCAAAGTGATAACTTTAAATTTTGTCAATATATTATTCATGCATATTTTATTAGGGGTCTAGTAGCTTTCCTAAAGTGTGTAAAGGTGCTTCTCTTCCTTTGCAGGGAAAGCCTGGTTCCAGTTCTGAGGTTTTATTGTGCCCCCAAGTGGTTTCTAAAGTATAGGAAGTTCAAGAAGTTATGGAAAAAAGATAGTCTAAGTCTATTGTTCAGCATGGGCTGCATGGAAGTCATAGGTATGGCAATTCGGGGGGCAATCGTCTTGAAGTAGTTATGCCATTCCCCCACGTAAAGTAGAACCAGGTTCAATCAATGCATGGGTTGCATGGGACACATCCTAGACCACCTATCAGGAATTTGCCAGGCCATATTGGCCCTTCCGATGAGGAGATATCCACTATCTCACAGACTGGTAAGGCCTTACAGATGGATCTTCCTCCTTTGGTTAATGTTTTGCATGGGAATTCTCGTCCTCATCATCTTGGTGTTGAGTTACTGGTTCTTGGGGCGTCTGGGGGGGTCTCCCAAGATCAGCACGTCACCGGAGAAGAAGAACCACTGCCTTATTCAGTTGTTTCCAATTCTCAGCCTCCAGAGACCATAATTCAGAAGGTTGCCACTTGAGCTCATTTAGAAAATATCTTCATGCCTTCTATGGCGAAGCAAAACAAGGACAGTCAGGTAGAGATAGTTGGAGCCCGCACTCGCTCGAAGGCTAAAGCAGTGATCCCTCCTATATTATTCTGGAACATAAGGGGTATAGCGAACCAAGCCTCTAGGCAGTCGCTTAGAAGAATCGTTGGTAAAAACAAGGTGGATTTCCTGGCTTTAGCTGAACCTATGGTTTCCTTTCATAAAACGGACAAAATCTACTCTTACCATTGCATGGAGTCGGTTGTGGGAAACAGTGATCAAAATGGCAAGATTTGGATCTTCTGGAGAAATCTGAATTGCCAGTTGGTGAATTTAGCGGAGCAACAAATCACTATGGCGGTAGTTATTGACAACAAGGTTTCCTTCCTAGTCACGATTGTCTATGCTAGTTACCATGCAGAGACTAGACGTATCCTGTTTGATGAGCTAATGGATTTCGCTAATTCTGTGGATGTACCTTGGTTAATCGGCGGTGATTTCAATTGCGTTTCCTTTCCATCTGAGAAGTGTAGTGGTGGTACTGCTAATTTGAATGGCATGTTAGATTTTAATGCTTTTCTGGATTGTGTGTCTCTATCGGACTTGGGTTATATTGGCTGGCAGTTTACTTGGTCAAATAACAGGACTGGTACTTCTTCTATCAAAGCGAGACTTGACAGATTCTTATGTAATGCCTCCAGTGGGGAAACTTTCTCTAACCTCCAGATCAGACACCTCCCAAGGGGTCCTTCGGACCATGCTCCCCTTATGCTTAGCCTTCTACCTGACACTTGCACACCATGTAGATTTCTATTTCTTTCTATATGGTGCTCTCATGATTCTTTCAACGATACGGTCAAAGCAGCATGGGAAGCTCCCCATACCTGGCACTATAGTCCTTTTGTTACACTTCACATGAAGCTTAAAACAGTTAAATCTGCATTGCGGACCTGGAATAAGGTTACATTTGGCAACATAAATGACAATCTGGTATTTCATGAAGAACAGGCTAAGGCGATGCAGGATGCCTTTGATGAAGATCCCACTCCTCAAAATCACTCGGCTATGGGTGTAGCTAATGCAAATTTAATTAAGCCTACCAAATGTGTGGAGATGTTCTGGGCTCAAAAAGCAAGAATGCAATGGCTTGATAATTGTGATAAAAACACTGCATTTTACCATGTGGTTGTTAAGGGGAAGAGAAAGCGAAATATCATCCATAGGCTTCAGGTTTCTGGCTCTTGGACAGAGGATCAACATATACTTAAGCAGGAGGCGTTAATTATTTTGGGTCCCTGCTTCAGTCTTCTGATCATACAATCGATAATTCCATCTTCAATGTTATTCCACCCCTCATCACGGCTGATCAAAATGGCGTTCTTACAACCATCCCCACTAAGGAAGAAATCAAAACGGCTGTATGGAGTTTGAATGCAAATAGTGCCCCAGGACCTGATGGATTCACAGAGCATTTCTTCACTAGTTGCTGGGATATTATTCAGGAAGATGTTATAGCTGCTATTATCGCTTTCTTTCCTGGCTATCCCTTGCCTAGGGGTGTCACCTCTACGTTGATTGATTTGATTCCCAAGACAGATAATCCATCCTGCTTTGGTGACTACAAACCGGTTAGCTTGTGCAATTTTTATCATAAAATTATCTCCAGGATTCCTTGTGAGCAGATGGTCAGTATTCTCCCACAGATCATTTCTCAGAAATAAGGGGCGTTTGTCAAAGGCCGCTCAATCCTTGATAACATTGCACTGGCCAGACAGTTAGTTCGGGACATGGGTCGCAAAGTCAGAGGCTACAATGTGCTGATGAAACTTGATATCAAAAAAGCGTATGACAGTGTGGAGTGGGACTTCCTCTTTGCAGTGCTTAAGAAATTTGGATTTTCTAATACATTCACCTCATATATTGGCATGCTGATTAGCAATTGTTGGTTCTCTGTCCTATTCAACGGCTCGACAACTGGATACTTTCACTCCACTCGGGGCCTTAGACAAGGCGATCCCATTGCTCCAGCCCTATTTATTATCATGGAAGAGGCCCTTAGTCGAGGTATTAAAAACATGGTGCAGGCGGGTAGACTTCTACCTTACTCTGGGCCAAGGACTTGCCCTCCTATCTGTCACCTTTTATATGCTGATGATACATTGGTTTCTATGAATGGAGGTCTTCTCAATATTAAGAGATTGATGGAATTCCTTACTAGCTACTCTACTTCCTCGGGGCAACACATCAATTCGGCCAAAAGCTCCTTCATGAATTCAATGAAAGCCTCACATCACATTACCAACAGAATAAGGATATGGTTACTGGTTTTAAAAGAGAAAAGGGTCCCTTAAGGTATCTTGGTATCCCTCTTCGTCCTGGTAGAGTTCTGGCCGCTGATTTCTCCCCGCTAATTCAAAAGATTAATAGCAAACTTGCTTCCTGGAAACCCAAACTTATATCCCAAGCTGGGAGAGTTACTCTTACAAACTCGGTGCTTAATTCCATACCAGTTTACATTGCTGCATCCTTATCCATCCCAATGAGTATCCTAAACTATATTGATAGAGTCTGTGCAGTTTTTTTCTGGAATAGCACTAATGAGCAGAGGAAACGGCACTAGGTACTTTGGTCTACCATCCAGCGCCCCATAGATGAAGGTGGCTTGGGGATCCACAGCATTAAGCAGGTTCAGCTATCCTTGGTAGTCAAATCCATCTGGAATATTTACCATGGTGTTTCGCTCTGGGCCAGCTATGAGAGAAACCGATTTATGTCTGGAAGAAAATGTTTTTTCAAGGGGATGCCTGCTAAAACGTGGTCAATAGCTCATCAGATTTTTCTAGAAAATACCAGGTGGATACATGGCAATGGTGAAGACATTGATTTTTTAACTGATGTTTGGATTGGGGACAGGCCGTTGACAAGCTTGTTGACTGAACCGTATGAGGGGGAAAGTGTAAAACTTAAGGAGGTCATCTTAGATCCTTACCACCCAATTAGACAATTACTCCCTAGTGGCGTGCTTCAAGGTGTGGTTCTTAATGAAGCTAAAGATCACTGTGTCTGGCGGCCAGCTAAAGATGGGGAATTCTCTGTCAAATCCACTTATAATATGGTTCATTCGGTTGGAATCAGGAGATCAGATATGTCTAAAATTTGGCACCACAAGTATTATAGACATGCGTCAATTTTTTGTTGGAAGATTCTTAACAGGGCTGTTGCGGTGGACCAGCGAATTGCTAAAACAGGAATAGCCATGGTATCCCGTTGCTCTTGCTGTGCATCTCCCAATATTGAGGACTACAATCACATTTTTATAAATGGCGATCTGGCCACTGCGTTATGGAACTGGTTCCTTCCTCTCATTGATTCCAAAGTGCACCTGCATTATCAAATAATTCCTAGAATTTGGAGCTTTATTTCTGTCACCAGTACATCTTTTGCTTTGGGGTTTGTCTCTCTTCACTGCATGATCCTCATGCTATGGGAGATTTGGAAGGGGAGATGTGGGAGGAGATTTGAAAATAAGGTGACTTCTGCAGGAGCTATGATTAGAACTATCAAAAGTATGGTTACCGCCTCTCTGGCTTCATTTCACTTCAAAGGGGCGCCTTCTAATCATGGCATGGAGATCCATATGGCTTTCGGATTCCATGCAAATTTCTCTACAAAGCAGCTCAAATTCATTCGCTGGATACCTCCAATAAGTCACTATTGTTTAAATGTTGATGGAGCAAGTAAAGGAAATCCAGGTATGTGTGGGGGAGGTGGATGCATTCGGGATAAGCAGGGTGTTATGATGGCAGCTTTCTCTCACTATTATGGTTATGGCAACGGTATTATCGCGGAGGTGAGAGCCCTCTATGACGGGATCTCTATCATTTATACAGATTCTCTGGTTTTGGTGAAGTCTATGGAAGTAGGTAAATGTCCATCTTGGCAAGCTCTCATTTGGTGGCGGGAAGCTTACTCTTTTATTCAAAAGAACGGCCTCAAAATTACTCACATTTATCGGGAGGCAAATCAAGTGGCAGATAGACTTGACAACTTCGGATGTCTCACTATGAGGAACACAATGTACTGGGGTTCTAGTGATATCCCTCCTCAATGTAAAGGCACTTTACTGCTGGATAAGACTGGTCTACCTCATATTAGGATGGTTTAGCTGAGTTTTCTGGTTTCTTTAATCCCCTAGGACTGCAAGGGCTAGCCCGATTGATGATTGTAATATCTTTTTCATATATATATTTTTAGGCCCAGACTTCTAGCTGGTGGAGTGGGAACATTCTCCCCCTCTGGGGGAGGGTGCGCTCTCCTAGCTTTTGAAGTTTGAGGACCTATTTTGATTAAAAACAAAAAAAAGACATCCAATCTTTGCCAAAACATCAGCGACCTGATTAGTTTCCTGAAAGTATGGCGAATAGAGTAGGTATTTCTGTTAAGCATCTCTCTAGCCGCCCACCACCAGCGATGTGCCTGCCAAGCAGGGCAGCAACCAGCCACAAAGGAATTGACCAAAGTGATAGAATCTGAATATATCAAAGACAAGCGAAGGCCATGCACCTCAGCCATGCGTATACCATCACACAAGGCTCTTGTTTCTGCAACGAAGCTATTTCCATATCCATAGTAATGAGAGAAACCCAGCATAACATTACCTTTCCTATCCCTGAAACAACCACCTCCTCCACAATCCCCCGGTTTACCTTTGGATGCACCATCCACATTCAGGCAAAGGTCAGATATAGGAGGAATTCATCTAACAAGCTTGTATTGCTGAGAGGAAACCATAGGACTGAAACCGTAAACATGAAGAATCTGCCACTCTTGAGGCGAAGGAGACACCTTGAATTGGATATGCTCTATGGAATTGGAAAGCATAAATTTGATTTTATTAATTATCCGACCTGCAGAAGGCTTCTTAGCTTCAAATCTGGCCTGGCACCAACCCTTCCAAATCTCCTAAAGAATGATAATATGACCATGAAGAGAAAGAAATCCAAAGGGTGAGGAGACATTAGAGATTGAAATGAAACTCCATACCCTCGTCGTGATCTGACTATGCATATTGATCTTGGAGCTGATGAGGGGGAGAAACCAATTGCACAGTGAGGAAGCTAACTCCACGTGAATGAAGAGATGATTGTAATCCTCATAAGCTGGACAGTAACAACAAGAACAAGAGGAAGCTAGCTGAATGCCACACTCTGCTATTCTTTGATCCACCGGAACTGCTCTATTCAATAACTTCCAACAAAACAAGGAAGCTCTCCTATAAAAGGAGCCATGCCAAAGTTTAGCAAGGGCAGGGCGCCAAACACCTGCAGATCTGACCAAGTTGTAGGCCGATTTAGTGGAGAAATGACCATCCTGGGAACCTCCCCAAACACATTTATCTTCCATGTCATTAAGAGTCACACCCTGAAGAGTGTGACTAGGAAAGAAGGATCTAATGGGATGATTAGGATTAGAAACAACCTCCTGCAAAACTAGTCTTCCACCTGCATAAGGACTGCTAAGGCGTTATGAAAGAGGTCTGTCTCCAAGCCAAATATCATTTAAGAAGTCAATCCGATTACCTTTTCCTTGGATCCATCTTGAATTGTCCTTTAGGATATGATTGGCATGGGTCCTGAGTTTAGAAGACATGCCAGGAATACATATTGATCTGTCAGATAAGAAACATTGCCTTGCATACACCGCCCAAAAGGAGGACCCATGCTGAATATTCCACAGAGATTTTACTGCCAAAGCCACCTGGACCTGTTTCATATTCCTCACCCCAGGCCGCCTTCAGCTACCGGACGCTAAAAGGAGGACCACGCCACCCAGTGGCGCCGACGAGCCCCTTCAGAGCCACTCCAAAAAATTTAGCTGAGCACTTCTCAATATACCGAATAATAGAACTTGGGATGGAGGAGGACGCTGCCAAGTAAACAGGTAAGGAGGCCAACACAACATTGATTTAAGATAAGGTGAAAACATCTAAAGGGTAAGCCCATTAATAAGATAAGGTGGGGATTTCATCACCCTTCCTTGGCCCAAAAATAAACCACAATTGCACTCACTAACCGAAGCGCAATAAAAGAAAGTAGAAACTTGACCTAGGGTTCGCTTTGAGACTTAGGCCCACTACCAAGTTTGGAGACTGATGTCTAAGGCTAAAGGTTCATAGGCAAACGCCTAAGTGGAGAATTGGTTACTTAATTAGGTCCCTGCGAGAGCAGAGGGAACCTCCCACTTTCCCACCTCTTACCTGGCCAGTTAATGGGCTTAAGAGTGGATTTAAGCTGGGCCTCAATTGATTAGTGAGAAATCAAATTTTTATGTCCTAGAGAACCATAGGTGACATAGGATTAATTGTTTGCTAACTTATTTGAAAAATATATATATATATTTCAAAACAATAACAAAAAATATATCAAATAAATAAAAGAATAAAAAGGGGATTTATGTGGGTTGATAATAATGGTTATGGAATTGGCACATCAATTGGGAAATTTGGGTCAGCCCATTATGGTATTCACTCTCAACCTAACCCATCTTATTCATCAACCCCTACTTACCAGGCCAATGGTTCCAAATGGACTCAAGCCCATCAAATTCATGGTCACCCAATTACAGATCACATGCATGATTCGGGGTGGAGGAACTATGTTGACCCATTTTACATCTCATCTCCTCCCTCAACTCAAGAATAGACCCAAAATTTTCAAGTGTTATCCACACCCACTCATTATTCAAAAGTTAACAAAGTTGTCTCTCTTGAGAATTTGAGTTTACTCTACCAAGATCCTCAAGGAGAGATTCAAGGACCCTTTCTAGGTGTCGAAATCATATCATGGTTTGATAAAAAAAAAATAGCATTGATCTGCCTGTGTGCTTAGCAAATGCTCCTGAAGGCACACATTTCCAAACACTTAGAGAAGTAATGCCACATTTGACACTTAGAGATCAACCTATTTTGGCCCAAGCCCAAAGTCCACCTAT
Organism: Colocasia esculenta; assembly: GCA_014218235.1. Taxonomy (NCBI): domain Eukaryota; kingdom Viridiplantae; phylum Streptophyta; class Magnoliopsida; order Alismatales; family Araceae; genus Colocasia; species Colocasia esculenta. The sequence goes on from CM024757.1 coordinate 100,791,858, forward strand.
CCACAACTTTCAACATTAGGCCCAATTCCAAATTGATATTCATGATAAACGCCATCATAAGGGACAACATGCATATCCACCGCCCACTCACACATCTCCCTCGCAATCAAGCCTCTTTGATGATCAATTTGGGAAATTTGTGCAAAAATTTTATGATAATCAACAAGTCTTTGAGCAAACATTTGCCCAACAACAACAAAAATTAGAGCAATCCTTTGTCAAAACTGACCTCCTAATTGCTCAATTGATGGAAATCAGGAGGCAAGATAGCCAATCTCCATGCCAACCCATTGACAATCATAAACATCATTATCTTGATTGTGACCAACAATTTGACTCTCTAATTCCATTCGAAACTTCTCAGTCCAATATGATTGTGGACATGCTCACTTGGAAAATGAGAGATAATTTTAATGAGTCAAATCAAGAGGAGATGAGTGCCACTAGAAATCAATCTATAGTCTTGTCCCAACTTGAAACTGACCAACAAGAATACTCCATCCATAATGTCATATTTGAGGAAAGCTCTAGTGAGTTAGATGAACTCAAGTTGGGGGGAGAAGAGAAAGAATGTCATCTAGAAGTTGGGTCTGAGTTTGATGTGACATTGTTTCAAGTGGGTGACGAAGAAGAGGTGAGTGTGGAGAAAGAACCGGGTGTAATCATCAATCATTCTTCTTGGGTAAGAGAAGAATTAGAAATTCTACCTGAAGTCCACATTGACTGGGTCTCTCTTGATTCCAGGAAAGACATGGAACTCCTACCCCTCCATGACCTTAGCAAATCCAACATGTCCGTGAATATGCTACCACTAGCTGATTGGTCAACTCCACTTGAGCCTTTCAAGCATCCTTGTGCTAAGGATCATAACTATTTCATTCCAAATCATTATATTGTCTTTGACACAAGTCTTCCTATGGAGTTCAAGCAATTCCCTGAGCATTCAACCCAATTTGACCCCAACATCACGAAAGAGGATCTAAAAATGGAAGTTGTGGGTGAAAATAGTGGAAAAGAATTTTTTTTGCAATTGATGATACAAATGTCAACATCACAAATGAGGGAGAAAGTAAAGTCTGCATTGATGTGTTCAACACATATAAATATCTTAAGTGTACAAATGAATATTTCTTAATTGAAGATATTATCTTGAATGCCCCAATTTCTCTATCCTTTACTGATCTGCAGGATATGTTTGGACCATATGACCCACCATGGCTGGTGATGCCTTACAAAGCAAAAATTTGGCATCAATTGATTGGGTGTGTTACGTGAGCCTGTTACCTCCATGTGTCTGGCTGAAGACATTAAACTTATAGCTTGTTGGGATGCAACCCAATAATTTTAGGAACTATCACTTTTGTTGATTTTGTTTCTCTTTTATGTGTTTTAGTTGTCTGGAGTCTCACAACCCTTGGATATGTCCTGGAAATAGCTTGTTCTATTGAAAATGTCAAGTTGTATCTCTCATTTCTTAACTTTTGTTGGCTATATTCTATTTCATATCTTTTCTACCATTGAGGACAATGCCATTTAAGTTGGGGGGAGAGTCATACTGAAAATAAATTTCAAATTTTGCCCCTAACAATGTGATTCATGTTTCATATCTCATGAAATAATTTTTTTTTTCTAGCTTGACTCATAATGTGTGCTTGTGAAAGTGGTGAGTTTAAGGGGTGAGTTAACTAGTTATGTTTTTAGCATCTTCCTCAAAATATATTTGAAATTTCATCAGTACAAGAAAATTTTAATAGGAGCTATTCAGATGGATGATGAGAGTTTTACCTAACATTCAGGTTCATTGATTGATATTCTACACTCTTATTAAAAACCAATCGTGGGGAAAAGCTACCTGCCTACAAAATAATGTGAAAATGTGTGTATATATAAAAAAAGAGTAATAGTGAAAAAAATATGAAAAATGCCCCTGATCTTAGTAACCGGGCCTGCTGCTCCTAAGGTAAGAGTTGAGGCTCGCATCAAACAGTGAAGGGAAGTGCAGCACCATGTAACTGAAAAGAAAAGAAAAAGAGCATGAAAAAGAGAACAAGGTATAGTGAAAGCTACATGTAATTCGATGATCGAATTTAAGGAGTGTAGAGTTGATACCATCCTTGATTGATAGGTAAAAATCCCATGCATCCTCTTATGATGTTCAAACATCGGGAAAAAAGAAAAGCCATGAAATTTTGTGTGTCTTGAGGAACGATTTAAGACATAAACTGACATGCTTACTCTTGTCACTTGTCACTAGAACTTGAAACACTCATGGTCAATATTTTCATTCATATTTTCTTGTCATGAAATATGATGTCTTATGCTATTGTTAGTCTAATTATTCACTTGTGTGCATTGCTAAGGGACTAGGAATGAATAAGTTGGGGGATGTGATAATTGTAAAATTGTCATTTATAATCATGTTGTTTTATTGACAAATAGTTGGTAATTTCATAAAACCCATTGTCGTTTCATTACAAATATGAATTGAATTAATCTCCTGTATGTGTTTTATTTTCAGGTTAATGGGTTAATTAACAAGGATGCGTCAATGGGCTAAGATTGGATCAAGTATTAATGAGGAGAGACTCTAATTTTAAACCTCTTTTCTTTTCCTTCTCTTCTGTCTCTTTTAAATTTCAAATAACTCTCTCATTTTAAGAAGTCCTCACTTTCTCAAAAACTTTCTAAAAATTTGTCCCCCTATATCTCCTCTTTTCTATTTAAAAAGACCCCTCTCCCATGTGGGAGGGGATTCCCATTCTTTTTGCTTTCTCTCTCTCTCTCTGTTCTTCCTCTCTCATGCCGCACCTTCCCCCCTCCTTCTTCTTCTCTTCTTCCTCTTCTTCTTTCTCCTTCTCTTTCTTCTTTCTCTCTCTCGGACTCTCTCTACTCACTCAGGTCTGCTCGCAAATATGCCCAGGCCAACGCCTATGCACCCCTGCTGCCCGCGCTAGCACTTGCCCATGCAGGCACCCACGCCAGCCAGCGCCCATGCCCGCACCAGCCCCCTACCACCCGTGCCCGCCCTGCCGCCTGCCATCTGTGCGTGCCAACCGTCTGCTTCTCCTCCTCTCCACGTGAATGCATTTGCATGCATGTAGAGAGGCCGAGTAGCCCTCTCTCTCTTTCTTCTCATCTTTCTCTTTGTCTTCTCTCTATCTCTTTTCTATGTTTGGTACTTTTATTGTTTAAATAATACTAGGGGTACGTGCTATTCTCCTCTCTCTCTCTCTCTTTTCTATTATCCTCTTTTTACCTCTTCTCTTCACTTTTTGTCTCTTTAAATTTATTTTAGTATAAATGTGTTTGTGTTAGGCAGTTTAGAATCTTTTGTTTAGTTAATAGTTTACTAGTTTATTAGTTATTTTCTTACTTCTCTCTCTCTCTACGTTCTTTATATCATTTCTCCCTTCTAATCTCTGTCTATTTTGTTCATAGTTATTTTTTATCAAATTAGTTTTAGGATTTATTTCTAAAATTCTCAACTCATTTTTCTAATCAAAGAAACTCAAAGTTTTCAAAGTTAATAATCTTTTTCCTCGTGGATTCGACTCGGTCTCATCACTTAACTATTATTAAAATATTTTATGTGAGCCAATAAATTTTAAAATTGTTAGCCACGTGTTTAACGATGCATTTGTGGGCTATTAGACCATCAGTTTGACTGAGTAGAAATAGCAAATTTCCTAACCCACATTTGAGTCATTTTTTGTTCGGATTTCACTTTTGAAATGACTTCCCTTTTTGGTATCTTAACATTTTGATTTGGAATGAAGACACAAGTATTTTTTTCTTTCAAAAATAGGAAAAGTATGCATTTTGTCATGTTTGTTCATTTGTGGAGATCAAGACCAAAAGTTCTATTGATATCTTTGAAATTTTGGGTAGAATGAATGTGAGTTGTATCAATGAGGACTGTGGTACATTTAATTCCAAGAATTGATCCAATTAGATTGATATGATACTTTTAACCTCCAATCAACATCGCGAAAATGATTATTTGTATTTTTATAATTTTCATATTTTTGTTTGAATTTCTATTTAACATTTTTTTATTTTTCAGAAATGGATAGGTCGACCTATGTTGAATGTGTGTCGACACAGTGGCCATAGGTTTTAGCATATGGTTAACCTGTGTCGACCTCTCTACAGTATATGTTGACCTCATCGGTTTATTCTGATTGGACACATTATTTTAATTCTAGTTTTTTACTGTTTCAAATGTTTTCTTTGACAATTTTTTTCTTGTTTTCTGAATTGTTGCTTTTAACAAATTTTAACAAAGAAATTTTGGAAGGTTTTTCTTTCTTCTCAGATACATTAGTTCTTGTTGGTTCTTCTATGGTAAATCTCAGTCCATGCTTTTTAGCATTCATTTTCAGTCCCAACAAAGCATCATGATTTTCTTTCCCTTTTGTGAAATTCTTTATTATTTGATCCTTTTCATTCAACAATTCATTATGTTTTTCAATCTCATCAATTGCTTGTTGATTTTCTTTTTGTTGCATTTCAATTTTGTCTGTTAATTTCTCAATCTCATTATTAGCCTTCTGAGACATGATTTTGAATTTATCCAATTCATCTAGTATTACTTCTCTTTCCTCATTAACTTCAAAAATTTTCTTTTCAAGTTCAGACATTCTACTTGCTAGAGAAGTATCATGCATAACATTTTCAATCTTCCTTTTTAGATATTTGTTTTATTTTCTTATTTCAGAACAATTTTCAAACAATGTGACATAAGCATCTTGCCAATCATCAACAGTGTATTCTTCAAAAGAGGAGCTTACCTTGCTGTCATTGCTTTTGGCCATAAAGCATACTTCCTCATCTTCAGAACTTAAGGAATTGTCTTCTTCTTCTTCACACTGGTCTTCATCCGACCAGGTTGCTGGAATTGCTTTTGGCTTCTTCATCATGATGACCTTCTTGTATTTCTTGTTCATATCTCTTTTGAACTCAGGACACTCTCCTTTCATGTGTCCTGGCTTGTTGCACCTGTAACATAGAATCAGATTTTAAGTTTTCTTGTCATTTTTGTTCAGATTCGAAGTTGAAGATTGAATATGTTTCTTGCCAATAGATTTGTTGCGTTTTCCACGAAAATTTCCAATTTTTATGTTAAAATTTTTTTGAACTATTTGGTGATGAGGGCAATCTCATCCTCATCAGATTCAGATGATTCAGAAACATTAATTTCTTTCTCTATCTTTTCCACTTGTTGAAGCTTTAAGTGCAGTTGCTTTATCCTTTAACATATCTTCTTTAGTTCTTTTCAAATTTATTTCATAAGTCATTAGTGATCCTATGAGCTCATTCAAGGAGATTTTGGATAAGTTCTTAAGATCCTCAATGATAGTAGCCTTAGTATGCCATGCATGAGATAAGGATCGAAGAATATTTATTACTAGCTCAGCATCAGTGTAATCCTTACCGAATTCTTTCAGTCCATTGACAATTACCATGAATCTCACAAACATCTCATATATAGATTCATCAGATTTCATGGTAAACATTTCATAATCAGAAATCAACAAATTGGCCTTAGTTTCTTTAACTTGTGATGTTCCCTCATACATTAACTGAAGTTTAACCCACATTTCCTTGGTGGAGGAACACATGGAAACTCAAGCATATTCCTTGGGATGGATTGCACATTGAAGCATATTCATAGCGCTAAAGTTTAATGTAGCACTTCTTATTTGCTCTCTAGTCCATGCATCCTCATCACCAGTGATTTCATAGGGGCCTTTTTCAACGATCTTCCAGATTTCATAATTCTGGGCTCTAAGAAACACTTGAAACCTCGAGAATCCATGAATCAAATTTTATAATAGTTGAAAAATCAATCACACATATCAAACTAGATGTATCAAACAAATGCGATCAAATCAGATTAGAATCAGAAACAAATATTAACCTGCTCTGATACCAATTGTAGGATCAAATAAGCAGGGTTAATAGATCTAGAAGGGGAGTTCAATAGATCTATTACTAAACACAGTGGAAGCTTAAGCAATTTTAAGAATTACTTCAGATTGTAACTCTATTCAACAAAAACTATGCTGATCTGATGTGGGTGTGTGCAGTTGATGTGTGAGACAATCAGACAAATAGTGTGTGGTCGAAATTCTTATGCATACATCTAACAATGAGACAATTAGCTAGCCACTAAATAGGAGATTTTTAGGTGGTTCGGAAATCACAAGGTGATTTCTACATCCGCCCCTCATATAGTGAGGCACACACTACTCAACGAAATTGAGTACAACACACACAACAGCTCGATGGCTCAAACAACACACACTCAGAGCACGACGACTCAGTCCACACACTTGAACGAAACCACTCAAAGAACACACACACTCAAACACGCTCTCTGATAGAGATTAATCTGCATAGAACACTTGTGCAAATCAATCAACACTCAAAAAACACACACATAGACAAAGAACGTTTGCCAGTGCTCTCCTCTATTAGAGAACAACTGGAATTCAATGAAGCTTTACGAACTTGATGCCTTTCCTTTGAAGTTGGATCTCCAGATCAGGGAGAAAATCGGTGAATTGCTCTTATATGGTAGCTCTGCTCTTCTTCCTCTGCGTGCTCGTTTCCTGGCAGCTTAATTCTGCTCCTCTCTCTGAGCTCTCACTTTTTTCCACTTCTTTCTATACTTTACCTTTTGGCCTCACCCTTTTTGCAAAGGACAAGGGCAATTTATACCCAAATGTCCAAACCTCGTACTTAGGGTTGCGTGTACCTAGAGCCCCTTAAGTGACACGTGCACATCACACGATGTTCTGCATAGCTAGCATCTTTAAGTATTCAAGAGAAAGGTAATCGACATTTAAGTTAATTAGTAAAGCAATCCATGTTATGATAATCGATGTAAAACATGAGATAATCGATGTAAAACATGAGGTAATCGATATTTGATCGACTGTCAAATTATAACATGAGTATACGAACTCTCAGCACTTCGACTGACCAAGTGTAAATTGTGACATCCGAAGTCAAGGTTCTTCAGATGGTAGAAATACATCGTGAATATACAAATTCAAACTATTTCAATTGGCCAAGTGTAAATATGATCATCTAAAGTCATAATGTCAAAATGGTCTTCATCGGTTGAAGTGACTTCGTCATATCTGAAGTCTAGCTTCGTATATGATGAAGTTACACTTCGTCTGACAAAGAGCAATTGAGTACATCCGAAGTCAGTATTGAATTTAGTCTTAATCGATCGAAGTGACTTCGTCATATCCGAAGCTTTGCTTCATATATGATGAAGTTCTGCGTCAACTGATAAAGAACATGTAACGACCCCGAGAACCTGACCTTCGGCCCACACCGAGGACTCAATTTTCGCAGTTGCCACCCACAGATCCGGAGATCTGGAAGGGCTACAATATAAGTCTAACAGAATATGTAAGGGAAGTAAACAACAACTGCTAACTAGGAGCACACACGCGGTAGCAGAAAAGAGAGCGGGACCGCTGCGTATCGCTCTAGGTATATTCCCAAAACACAACTAGTACAAGTAAATGCAGGGGGATAACAAGCCCCGTAGGGGCATACCCCGAGGGTGACGTACAACTGAGAGGGTGAAACTACTGCTAGCTATGGGGACCACGACTACCACCCCATCTCTGCTGCCCGACGCGTGCCCAGCCGCTACTGAGAAGTCTCACATGGAAAAAGGAGGGATGAGCTTCACAACAGAAGCACAGTAGGGACTACCAATCTCCTATTGGCTCTAACAGGTAGTCAAAACTATTTACTTAATTAAATGATAGTAGTTATATCTTCTACCTGTGAGAGAAAGTGCGGAAGCAAAGCTACTAACTGGCAACGGTATGGAAGTACAACACGGTCGGAAACTCCGTACGACTACTCGTTGTGACCACCACACGGCTAGTAACACAGACAGAGAGAACTCTGTCTGGACAAGAAACACTAGCTACGGAAAGCACTACCACTAGTTGTAGCAACTTGAATTTTTCGAAAAATAAAAATTTAATAATATTAAAATTAAGTCAATTGGAAAATCAAAGGAAATAGAATTAATTAAAATCCATTAAACGAAAAGAAGTAATGGACTTTGTTAAATGGACCCTCTAGAATTTATTGGGCCAAAATATGAATTTTTTAAAGAGGAATAATAGGAAAACACCCTAAATTCGTATCTTAAATATTACCTAAATATAAAAGGGCTATTAAATCATTAAAATAAGAGAATATGGGTTGGAATTGGACTCCTAACCCTACCCTAATTAGTTAGGAACGCAATTGCATCCCAACCTAACCCAAATAGGAGGTGGAAAGCTTGGAAGGTTGGGAGGAATTAGGAAATCTCGTAATTAAAGGGTAATTAGAGTCATGTTAGGAAAGGGAAACCAAGGGAGCTTAAATACTCCCCAATCTCTCCATGGCCGGTCCTAACTCGTTGGGGCTTCCTAGATGTGGAGAGAAGGCCAAGGAGAGGAAGAACTCGTGGGAGGAGGATTGCTCAAGCTCCAACCTTCGTTCTTCAAATTCTAAACCGTAGAAGATCAAATGAGTCAAAGGTAGGCATTATCATGAGTAAAACTTAATTAATTTTGTCTATAGATTGTTCCAAACCTCAGGAACAAAAGCCCTCTTGTCTCATGATTTTTCATCAACCCCATCTTTTGTTCTATATTTTTGAAGTCTTGCAATCACCAGGACCCCAAACCATCATGTTTAATCTATATTTCCATGTATACTTGACACCATGCTATGAAAATTTTACTAGAGATACTGATTGATGTCAAAAAAATTTTGCCCTTGAAAGCCCTAATTTTCATCCATCATACTGTGCAAGTTAAATCTTTTATCTTCATTGTACCATGCTCTGAGTTTTTCATGCTTATTCATGTTCAAAACCTGTCAAGACCATAGTTGTTTTCAAATTCCTATTTACTGTAAGTTCCCTCGCATGTCTAGATCAGTTTTCAAGTGATTTTGAAATTTTTCATCTATTGTACGATTAGTTCTTGATTTTTGAATCAACCCATGTCAAAACAGTGAAGGCTTGGACCGCAATCGAAGGCTTGTCCTTTTCCCGCTCGGACTCAGGCGCAGGACCTGAGAACGCGATGGCCCGATAGGCCGCGTTCTCAAGGCTGGTCACGACAGAGCCATCCATCGCATTCTGAACACGATAGGGTCTATCGTCGCGTTCTAGCAGTCTGCTCAGACCGACCCATCACGACCTTTGATTGGTTCTGTCGCGTTCTGACTGTACCCCGTCGCGTTCCTTATAGGGGTACATTGCGTTATGGTGTTTTACATGTAAACCCATAATTTTTGCTGCTCTAACTCTCTACAGTGTCTATACTTCTTATTAACAGTCACCAACGCAGTAAATAAATTTGTTATAAGTCAAACATGTGTTGAATGATTCAAAAGACCTGCACTTGATCATTCCATCTATGATTTCTTTCACACATGCACGCACTTGAACAACCCAATAATGACTTGGCGTGGCATGAAATGTATCTCATAATACATCTGGTAATTTATTTCAATTATATATTTAATTGCCCCATTTTTAAATGAACTTGTCTTCGTTTCTCGTGATGTTTTGGGAAATATCGTTATCGACGCTTCACTGTTCTAGAATTCCTCTAGAACGTCAAGCACTTGTTTCTATATATACACCTTCTCTTGACTTGGACAAACTCTCTGTCGGATACTCCTTCTGCCGGACTAGTGAATCCTTATTCAAGGCCTCCGTAAGTCTCCTCTGTCTATGGATTCCCATATGGTCGAAGAGCTGGTTGCACCCTAATGCCTATGATACCCTTTAGGGATCAGTAAGATCCAAATGGCCTTAGAATGCTCTCACTCTTATCTTGAATCACGCCGGACCTCTGGACCTGTGCATAACATGGCCAGTGGGCGGGTAGTGAATTCCACCTGACTGCCAACACCAATTGCGCGTGTTGTGCAACTGTTACTATCGCTCGTTACTCGACGTTTCATGTGCAATGATCTGTAGTTCTCATCTATCCTCTACTCGCTCGTCTAGTCACGCTCACTCTACTATCTCGTCTATTCATCTAGTACTCTCATCTATTTTCTTGGTACTCTCTTTTGGCCATTGACTGATTGTCTAAATATAAACAATATAACCAATGCCTGGAAATATATAAAGGGCCTAGTCTGGTCCTGGGATGTGCGCCCAAAAGTGCTATTTGCACGCGGGAGTTAAATGACTAGAGTGTTTGGCATTACACTAGAGTGCTACCTATCTCGACTATCTAAATGACAATCAAAGTGCTATACTATACACGTTGTGCTATTGATATACTTTGTGCTATGGCCATCTTACTATTTGTGCTATACTCGACACTTGTGCTATGTTTGGAAACTTGTGCTATTTCAATCACATGCTATCGTGCTATCTCTTACATTACTTGACTCTTGCTCTATGATTAGTTATTCTACCTTTTTAATACATTAATCATTTAAAGCATGCTTGATCCTGAGATTTAAGTCCTATTGGGCGTTATCGCTCACCCTACATTGTCGGTTATGTGTTCTCAGCTGAGACCGAGGAAGATGCTTAGACTCAAGAGGACGGGAACGACCAAGAGTGAAGTCAAGAGTACCCTAGCATCATAGTGTTATGTTAGAGTTGAAGTTTAGTCTTTGCTTTATTCAATGTAATTGGGCCCTATAGAATGGCTCTGATATTAGTGGTTGTAACTAGACATTTGAAGAATTATTAATGTGATGCATTTGCTTTAATATTTATTCTTGTCTAATGGTTTGATGTCTAGTACTCGCTCTGTAACCATTTACTTGCAACTGCCTCGTGTTCCGATATTCAGCGTCGGGGCGTGACACTAGTCAACCGATTAGGTGCACCCACTGACGTCTTATGCACGACCCAGGTCCAAACCTCCATGTCTCGTCAGAGTGAGGCAAGACATAAGGTAACACAACAGTAACTGTCGTAGTCTGGCCAGACTACGGTCCCACGCCTGACCTCTCTAAGTGGTTCCGGGGCCACAAAGAGCAAGGCAATGAGAAAAGGACTGGCTAGCCTGCACCAGGTAGAACTCTGGTTGTCCTCGGTGTCCCAGGCCTAACCAATAGAGCTCTGCAAATGACTTGATGCTACTGTCCTAACCACCATTTTCCCCTTAACTCCAGAGTCTGTGACTCGAGTACGCTCGTCGCCCCGAACGCTCCCTCTAAGGCGAACGAGGATGGGGGTCCCAGACAATGGTAACAGCCTCTCTCATGGTACAAGCCCTCAAGTGCCAAGCACCGGGTCAATGACTAGTGTAGGACCGTACTAGGGGACTAGCATAGGTGCCACAGGTAGAGTAAGAAGCGGAAATGACGAAGATTCCTTAAAAACATGGAACTTCGCAAGACCTACCTATCTCTCTGCTATAGTCGTGATGCATCGGGCCGTCGCGACCATGTCGCGACGCCCAGCCCTGTCACGAGAATATCACGACGACCCAAGCCGTCGCGACTGTGGACACCCCGTTCCGCACCCCCGCAGTGGTTGAAACTCCGGAGAAGTGTCCCGGATGCTGAGATGCTCCCTCGTTGGTGTTGGATGGATGTTGGTTGACCCTTGATAACTCCTTTGACTTCCGTTTGACTGGGTTGACCAAGAGGAAAACAAAGAAAAGAACAAGAAAATGAATGGGAGGTGATCTCCAGGGGCCTTACCTGTGCCCAAGGAGGTGTTATGATCACGCCGATGACGTTGCCTCACGCAGCGGTGGATGGCGGGACTCCGACTTTCCCCTCTTCGGCCGGCCAAAGAGAAGAAGCTCTGTGGTCTCATTCAAGTGTTCCTGCAACAAAAATAGAGCTATTAGACTTTGAGGAAGTGCGGTAAACATCTAGAAGTAAAGAAGGGTGACCCAAAAGGTAAGCCCCGTACCGGTTGCGGGCTTGAGAAGAGGGGTGGCCAAATGTTATGACCACCCTTCTTCCCTCCGTTTTTGGTTTGGAAAATCCCTTTTAGGTGTGTAGGGAGGTGCACTACGTGCCTAGAGTGTGTGTGTGTGAAGTGAATAACATGCAAGAGTAAGAGAGAGAGAAAGGAAAGAGAAGGAGAAGAGGGAGATGATCCTATTGAAGTGGCATGGATGACTCCTTTGTGGGCTCCTTCAGCTCATGGTGAAGCCTCTTGGACACTCCAAGGGTTGAGAAGAAGTGAAGAAGCAAAGATGGAATCTCTTTATGGCTTAGAGTGGATTTTCTCTCTCTTCTCTCAAGGCATCAAAGCATGAGCTCGTCCAGCATCTCCCCCCTCACTTAGAAGGCCAAGGAGTACAATATATAGGCAGTGGGGGTGGAGCTAGTGAGCATAGGATGCTCAAGTGTGAAGAAACACACTTAAACATGTGGCAATCCATGTATTAAGGCTTGAACCAATGATAGGGGGCCATGTAGGATTTTTACTGGGTCAAGGGGGTGCCAAGGTGGCCCATTTGCCCGTTGGGAATGGCCCCATGTGTTGCATGGGCGAGGAGAGGGCGCAAGTGGGCTAGAATCTCGAGCAGTTGTGCAGACCAAGTAAACCCAGGTTGACGTCAAACGATGCTGCCGCCAACCCCATGCAGACGCCAACATGGGTGGACGCCAACCAGAGTAGACGTCCCGGGGTATTGCCGTCAACATGAGGTCAGCAGAAATTGATGTTGCCGTTTACATGGGATCTGAGGCAACTCAACAAGTGGTCAAACCAGCCTTATTGGGCCATGAACCACGCGGTGACGGGTCAAATCACACGTCTACAAATGCCCCTTTGAGACATCCGATCATGAAAGGGAGCAGAGCAGACTGAAAGGTTGGTGTCTCGGTAAACAAAGGACATAGAGATTTAATGAAAGGGACCATCTCCGAAGATAGGAATTCTAGCAAGCCATACTAATGAGTTAGGCTGGAAACAAGTGACGAATCATCTGAGAGACATGTGTGAAAAGAGGGAGGATGAACTACCCGTGTAACTACAACTGCAACCCACCGGTAGGGTCCCTGGCATTGCCGAGTAGGACTTTGACTAGTTTCTGGTATTGTTTGAGTCAAAGGAGTTGTAATATGACGATTGAATCAAGGAAATCTCACAACTAAAGTCCGTCGAGACCCACTGACATAATCAGGACGTTTGTCCGATCAAGGGGTTGTGAAGACAAAAGGGATTGATTGTACTCTCAAAGGATTATCAAAAAATTCTAACTGGAATCAATGTTTGGAAAGCCAGAAGTCCAGAATTAAGCTCATGACTGGAGAAAGGTTCACATGAACTCAACAAGACTGGAATGATTACTTGTGATCTGCACGGTGGGACAATTGGAGAATGGGCAACAAAGACCCGATATTCAGCTTGGATATTCGAGAAGATGGTGCTGACCCGGTTGGCCACTTGAGCTTGGAGAATGCGCCACACAGAGATTGAGGAAAATCTCCATTTTTTTTTTTTTTTTGCGTTAGTAAGAGAATGTTAGCAGTGAAGACCTAAAGGCATGTTGGTGTGGGTTCCGTATCTAAAATGCAAGTTAGAACCAGAGGAAAAAATCTAAGGCCATATGAATAACTGAGAGATCACAAATCCCTCATAGTTTTTGGTAAAGGAGAACTCTGGGTTCACAGTCGCCAAGTTATTTGCCTCTGGGGACTAAACCTACATTAGACATGCATGTATAACACTCAAGGTCGCACGAGTGTTCTCGAATTTGGAGCACCGCTTGTGCTTAAATATCTACAAAAATAACTTGAAGCACAAGATGAGAGATGATGGCCATATGAACAGTAAAACATTGAAAATTTCGGGTGGTTAACATCCAGACCGATTGCCGTCAACTTACAGTTGACATCAACAAGTCTTGTCATCGACCAGAGTCGGCGTCCACATATGCTTCCGTCAACAGTATACTGACGTCAAACGATGTGGACGTTAACATGCCAGTGGATCAGACTGAAAAAATAGCTATTGGAAGGCCATAGGGACTCTTCTATCTTCTTCCTCCGTCCTCTCCTTCCTCAGCTCCGAACCAGAGGACTTTAGGACGAATTTTAGCTGCAGCCATGGCATCCATGTCGACCGAAATGTCCACGAGCATGAACCCAGGAGTTCTGAGCGAGGTTCCAGGACATCTAAGCACCCGACTGGCCAATGGGGAGGTATGTATTGCTCAATTTTGTTTCTCCTTATGCTGAAAACGCCCCCAACCCCTTCTCATGGTGCTCTCTGGGTGTGCAGGAGGTGCCTGCCTTCCCAAGCTAAGGCCAGTACGGGCCTTCTCGTGGCTGGTCAACTTGATGAACGCCATAACGATAGATATGAGGAGCCTCATTGGAGTGTGGAATCTGAGCTTTATGGTGGTGCTGACCAAGAACATGAAGGATATGTGGTGGGGGTTTGACGCCCTGGGAGCACTTGTGGAATGCTGGCCTAGTGGTTGATCCAGCATGCGAAGGAGATTGGTGGTGAGAGGGTGACCCGGGGATTGACGCTCTGTCTGGCTAGTGTGTTCCTGTTCCCCACCAATGGCGACTTCCTCCTATACGAGCATGTGGGGATCCTGTCTCTGCTATGGCACGGGCAGCCACAAGCCCCTGCAGTGATGGCACACCTCGACAGCTCCCTCACTACAATGAGCTTAAGCGGACGCACACGCGGAAACTTGTTCCTACTCCAGTTATGGATGGAAGCTCATTTAAAGTTTGATTTTGCTGAAAGGCAACCTACCCCCTCCAGAATCTTCCTTCGGAGTTCAGTGCATTACAGCAGAGCATGGTATGAGCCAGAGGAAGAGATCAAGTGTGTGAAATCACACTTGAAGAGTAGAGATGCCTGGCGAGACTACCTAGGCTACCTCCTAGTGGAGGACTTCATAGTGTGGCCACTATTTATGAGGACAATCGAGTTTAGAGTGCGCACTAGGGAGGACAGAGATTTGTGGCTGGCTGGACTTGATCAAATGGTGGTGTACCAGCTGTTAGGATCGGATGGGTGGATGGATCAGATCTAGAAGGGGGGGTTGAATAGATCTAACACCAATTAATGTAGAAGCTTAAGCAATTCAAAATTACTTCGACTCAGAGATCAATTCACCCAAACAATTTACTGATCTGAAGTGTGATTAGTGTGTGAGAGCAAATCCATTAATAGTGTGAGCAAAATCCCTATGCATGCATCTAGCGTAATTCAAAGTCAAACCACAATTCAAACCACTACACAGAGGATTTTTAGGTGGTTCGGAAATCACCTCCAGTGACTCCTACATCCACCCCTCACACAGTGAGGCCACACTACTCAAAACCTTGAGTACAACTCACACTGGAGCACGACGACTCCAAACACCCTTGAGCATGACGACTCAAGAAGTAACCGGAGCACGACAACTCCAAACCCTTTGAGTACAATGACTCCAAGAAAACCCAGGAGATAGGTACGATGACCTACTCCACAAACCACTTATGAGTACGACGACTCACAAGCACTTGAGCACAACGGCTCCAGAGCACTAAGGCTCCAAACCTGAGCACTACGGCTCCAAACCTTTGAACCACGAAGGATCCAAGTTCTGCTAGAACAATCTCAGTTAGAGAATAGATCCTCTAGCTCGATCTATCTCAATACAAAGATAAAAATAGAACAAACAGAATTAAGTGATCTGTGTAGAACACATACACAGATCACACAATGAAAACCTGGATGAATACTCCAAGAAAATGAATGAAATAGATGTGACTTGGATGTTCCTTGATGAAGAAGACTTGCAGAAGCCTGGATTGAAGACGCTTGAAGGAATTCGTTGAAGATCTTCTTCAATCCACGATGCTCTGCTTTGATGGCATCTGAAATGCCAGAAGTTCTTCTTCTACTGCTCCTCTTCAGTTGGATCTGCTCCTTATCTCAGCACAGCAAGCTTCTCTCTAGAGATTCTCCTTGATTCCCACGTCCTTCCTCTTGAAAGGATGGTCTGCAACTTCTGGAGATGGAGCAAGATCTGGAAACCCCCTTTCATCCGCCAAAAAGGTTCTTCAGGAAGTGTATGGGTTCTCTTTCCTTTGGGGTACAAGGAGCATGGGTATTTATAGCCCCATAAGTCCATAAAGTGCCTTGGGGTGCATGGGCACGGAAACCTAGGTCAAATCCCCTAATTCCTAAGCAGCCACATGTCCATAGAAATTCACATTTTTTAGTTTCAGCCGGAGTGTGTCGACACCACCAGGGAGTGTGTCGACACACTGTCCCATTTCTGCAAAACTGTTCTTCTGGAAATTGAGACTAGTGTCGACACTGCCTGGGACTAGTGTCGACACTGCCTGGGACTATGTCGAAACTGCCTGGGACTAGTGTCGGCACTGCCTGGGACTGTGTCGACACACTATCCCAGTCAGGAAACTCTTCTGGAGACTGGGACTAGTGTCGACACTGCCTGACAAAATCTGGATATTCCTGAAAATTTAACACATAAGCCATTAGTACAAGATATTATCATTAAAATATGAGATATTAATCATCAAAAACATGTTGTTTAAGTATTATTATGATATGTATAAAATGTATAACATGTTCAACATGTCATCATCAAAATCACAATATGTCATCTTTGAAATCACAATATGTCATCATTGAAATCACAATATGTCATCTTTGAAATCACAATATGTCATCATTGAAATCACAATATGTCATCATCAAAAATCAAAGTATGATTGATGTTCATTGGATATCATTAAAATACAACTTTAGGAAATTTCAAAACACACTCAACCCAATAATCTCCCCCTTTTTGATGATGACAAAACATATGCACAATCTCCCAATATCTTGACTCCCTTGACTACAATAACTCCCCCTTTGACCATATAGACCATTTGACCTTTCTCCCTCTAGAGACCTTTCTCCTTTAAAGAACTTTCTCCCCTTTGAACTTTCTCCCACTAGAGACCTTTCTCCCCCTAGAGACCCTTCTCCCCCTTTTTGACAACATCAAAAAGATAGATAAGAGAGAGAAACAAAGAATAGTAGGAGATCAATAAATGAAATGGAGTAAATGAATGGTCAGAAATGATCAAAATAAATGAGACAAAGTGATATTGACATATGAGAGAAATGATTGTGTTTTTGGTATTATGCCACAAAGTTTAATCACAAGGACACACTCAACACAAGGTATTGCAAGATATAATGATCTGAATGTAATTAAAATAATGATGCAAATGTGAAGTAAAGTGACCTATATGAATGAGCAGAAATATTTAACAAGGATGTTAGGAGCTTTAATTTTATCACAATGCAGAATAATAGGTCTAAACTCAGTATGCATGAACTTTATTAAGGTCTTAAGCTTTTCCATCCTGACAATTTGATTTTCTTTCATTTTTAACTTGGAAAGAGTACAAGAATAAATTAGTTAAATCTCACCTTTCAGTGCAAGAGATCACATTGATTAAATGCAAGCTCTCCTGATTACTCAGTGGTTTAACTTTCATTATCTTATACAGAGTTGAAAACTTTGATTTCCATTTGTTAACGCGAAACAAATCACTTTTTAGGTGAAATGACCCGGTTACTCAGTGGTTCAAGAATTTGCATTGCTCTGTTTGTATCTTTCCATATTGTTTATCATTTTCGTTTGATGTTCTGCAGGAATATGTTTGCTTTGACCAGAAAAGTCATGACTATGAATTTAGAAAAATTATTCTTAACAAGTGGTAAAAATGAAGCTTAATCATACACATGTGAAATATTAAAGCCACTCATGTGCCTATAATAGTGTTTTGCAAATCATTTTAAAAACATTTAGTATTAAGATTGCTTATCCTTGAAATGATAATGAATCTTTGAAATTAAACTAAATGCACAATGAGTTTAGTTTCAATATCTTAATTCTCTCATAAGAAAATAGCACAATGACTCAAACATTCTGATGATTTTGGGGTTCAAGATAGACAAGTAAGATCAAAGAATGCAACAATGACTTCCCCCTTTCATGTAACTCCCCCTCACAAGGTGAACATGAAGATTATAGGAGGAATAGGAATGGAATAAAGTGAAAGCAAAATGAACAAGAATGCTTTATTGAAAAAATAGAAACCCCCCCTCAACAATTGCATATGAGGCTCTTGATACTTGGCGGAGACATATACTCACGCATAGTGAAAGAGTCTAGACAAGCCTGACTTGTCTTTCTTCAATTCACCATTTGATATACCAAGAATGCCAATGCATTGTGAGAGTGAGGAATTCATTTGCAAGAACATTTGTCAATAAACTGAATGGGAGTTGATGATAAGTCAGATATGAAAGAATAATTCTTCAGCATTTCACTCAAAGATTCTTTTGACTTACTCCCACATAAGATATGCATGAAATTCATTGCTTTTTCAAGAACATTTTTGCACTTTTTCAAATTTACTCCCCCTTAATATGTGCATGGAATGAAAAAGCTAGCAAGCAATTCACACATGATTATGCACACATTTAGCTTTCAGCATAACATGACTTCTGGTACTTGGCGGAGTATTTTACTCACGCATAATGATAGCTTCCAAACAAGCATAACATGTTTTTCCACATGCCATCATTTGATATACCATAAAATAAAAGCAGTTGATATGCACACAGAATCATGTGCACAGTTATGCAAGCATGATAACACAAACATGATTCCAATTGTAATGACACAAAGTTCATTGTTGGGAGTACCATTGAAACACTTTTCTTATTGTTCAGATAAAAATTAAACATTCATTTCAATTCAGGCAATTCAAATTTGAAATGATAAAGAAGTTTCACCTGAAAGGACTTTAATTGCTTTTCAAAAATTTTACCTGTGTTCTCCAATCATTTCTTGCCTTGCACAGCCAATATCTTAAATCCATTTAAAATATATGGCTGCAAGACTCCTTAGCTTGCTGATCAAGCTGGTTTTGGGACCCACACTTGCTTGGGTCCTGCAATGAAGTCAATGTTAGAGTGCAACAAAGATTTCTGAATCCAAAATGCTTTTAATTTTTGTATTGATACATTTCTTTCATTGTTAGAACTATGAGCAGAATTAGTTCCAAATTTTCTTTTTGCCTTGCTCAATGCATCTATGTTTTCATGAAGTTTTATACTTTTTGGATTTTTAATATAAGCAGAAATAGAATGATTTTGTGCAACATTTCTATGCCTATACACATCGAATTTCTGAACATTTTCAGTATAAACATGATATTTATTCCTATGTGTATGAGCATATGCATTTGACTGGAATTTCTGAGCATGCACAACAAAATCATTTCTGTACCAACAGTCCCTAGAAATATGACCAATTTTATGACAATGAAAGCATTGGACTGATTTGGCATATTTATTGAAATTTTGATTTCTAATCCAGCAATGTTTGGCAAGATGACCAGGTTTATTACAGTTAAAGCAAATGAGAGCATTTCTTACCTGGTACTTACCTTGGCATGTATGCATTTGCTGGGTTCTCCTTTTCATGTGAGGAGGCTTACCATGAAGAGAAGGAGGTACTTTTTGGTGGCTCTTGGAATGATGTGAATTTGGAACTTGCCTTGGAGCTTTTTGGACTGATGGAGGATGTAGATGATTCTTCTTGACATCAGCATGTTTCTTTTTCTCTGTCTGTTTCTGAACAAGAACTTTCATAAGTTTTTCATTAGAATTAACAGAGTTCTTGTTCGCAGCAGCTGTAACAAATGTTAATTTTGTTTTATTTTTATTTTTCTTGTCTCTCACAGAAGCAAGACTTGTGTATTTAGTATTTTTCAATTCATGTTGAAGCTTCTATTTTTCAACTTTTAATGCAACAACTTCTTTTTCTGAAATTTGAAGCTTGTTTAGCATGACATCCAAACCATTTTTCATCTTGTTCTTTTCATTTTCAAATTGAGTAATTTGTTTTTCCAAATCGGCAATTTTATTACTCAAATTGCTACATTCATTGTCCAATGGTTTGTCATGGAACAAGCATTCAATCTTCCTTTTTAGATGATGATTTTCTTCAACAAGTTGTTTGCATCTCTCATTTATTTGATGATCATGAGCCATGTTAGAAATCTATTTGTTTAATTGATCATTATCAAATTTGAAGTTTTCATTGAGATCAATCAATTTTTCATTTTCATCTTTCAAATCAACATTTTCGAATTCCAACTGATCATGATCTTCTTTTAACTTGGACAACTTGTTTTCACAAATTTTGATTTTATCTTTCATACTTTCTTTTTCAGAATTCAGTTTCTGAACTTCACCTTTCAAATTCTCATTTTCTTGTGAAAGATCTTTATCATTGTTTTGGAGCAATTCAAGTGTATTTTTCAAATTTTCACTTTCTTTATGGCAATGTTTTAAAGTCTTTTTCAATTCATTATTTTTAGTGTTCAGCTTTACATTAAGATTTTACATCTTTTCACAGAATTCAATCAATCTATCATGAGACATTCCATCATCTTCATCAGAATCAGAGTTAGAATACATAGATGAGTCTAGAATGGATGTACCTGACCTTGTACACCCATTTGACTTCTTGTGTTTTGAAGAGGATGAAGAATGCTCTGAGCTATTAGAATGTGCAGTGAGAGCCACAACCTTATGAATTGTTGATTTTCTGGATTCATTGAGGCTCTTCTTTGCCATGAAGTACTTGTGAAGTTCTATTGCTCCTTTTCTTTGTGCTTCCTTTGAAAAACTTGATGAAAGTGAGACTGGTGATTTCTCAGAAATTATAACAGGAAATTCATGCAGATTAAAGAGATTTTCCATTATATCAAACTCAAACGATTATTAGATCTAATAACAGTGAATCAATGTAACAAGGAATTAGATCTAACAATTAGAGTGGTTAACCTGCAGAGACAGTGAAAGATCAAGCAACCAGTTCAAGCAATTAACACAGAGATTAAACAGAAGCAATCAAATCAGATCAGTAACAGACATTAACCTGCTCTGATACCAATTGTTAGGATCAGATGCGTGGATGGATCAGATCTAGAAGGGGGGGTTGAATAGATCTAACACCAATTAATGCGGAAGCTTAAGCAATTCAAAATTACTTCGACTCAGAGATCAATTCACCCAAACAATTTACTGATCTGAAGTGTGATTAGTGTGTGTGAGAAAATCCATTAATAGTGTGAGCGAAATCCCTATGCATGCATCTAGTGTAATTCAAAGTCAAACCACAATTCAAACCACTGCACAGAGGAATTTTAGGTGGTACGGAAATCACCTCCAGTGACTCCTACGTCCACCCCTCACACAGTGAGGCCACACTACTCAAAACCTTCAGTACAACTCACACTGGAGCACGACGACTCCAAACACCCTTGAGCACGACGACTCAAGAAACAATCAGAGCACGACGACTCCAAACCCTTTGAGTACAATGACTCAAAGAAAACCCAGGAGATAGGTACGACGACCTACTCCACAAACCACTTATGAGTACGACGACCTACTCCACAAACCACTTATGAGTACGACGACTCACAAGCACTTGAGCACAACGGCTCTATAGCACTAAGGCTCCAAACCTCAGCAATACGGCTCCAAACCTTTGGACCACAAAGGATCCAAGTTCTGCTAGAACAATCTCAGTTAGAGAATAGATCCTCTAGCCCGATCTATCTCAATACAAAGATAAAAATAGAACAAACAGAATTAAGTGATCTGTGTAGAACACATACACAGATCACACAATGAAAACCTGGATGAATACTCCAATAAAATGAATGAAATAGATGTGACTTGGATGTTCCTTGATGAAGAAGACTTGCAGAAGCCTGGATTGAAGACGCTTGAAGGAGTTGAAGATCTTCTTCAATCCACGATGCTCTACTTTGATGGCATCTGAAATGCCAGAAGTTCTTCTTCTACTGCTCCTCTTCAGTTGGATCTGCTCCCTATCTCAGCACAGCAAGCTTCTCTCCAGAGATTCTCCTTGATTCCCACGTCCTTCCTCTTGAAAGGATGGTCTGCAACTTCTGGAGATGGAGCAAGATCTGGAAACCCCCTTTCAGCCGCCAAAAAGGTTCTTCAAGAAGTGTATGGGCTCTCTTTCCTTTGGGGTACAAGGAGCATGGGTATTTATAGCCCCATAAGTCCATAAAGTGCCTTGGGGTGCATGGGCATGGAAACCTAGGTCAAATCCCCTAATTCCCAAGCAGCCACGTGTCCAAAGAAATTCACGTTTTTGAGTTTCAGCCGGAGTGTGTCGACACCACCAGGGAGTGTGTCGACACACTGTCCTATTTCTGTAAAACTGTTCTTCTGGAAACTGAGACTAGTGTCAACACTGCCTGGGACTAGTGTCGACACTGCCTGGGACTGTGTCGACACTGCCTGGGACTAGTATCGACACTGCCTGGGAGTGTGTCGACACACTGTCCCAGTCAGGCAACTGGGTCTTCTGGAGACTGGGACTAGTGTGGACACTGCCTGGGACTAGTGTCGACACTGCCTGACAAAATCTGGATATTCCTGAAAATTTAACACACAAGCCATTAGTACAAGATATTATCATTAAAATATGAGATATTAATCATCAAAAACATGTTGTTTAAGTATTATTGTGATATGTATAAAATGTATAACATGTTCAACATGTCATCATCAAAATCACAATATGTCATCTTTGAAATCACAATATGTCATCATTGAAATCACAATATGTCATCTTTGAAATCACAATATGTCATCATTGAAATCCCAATATGTCATCATCAAAATCAAAGTATGAGTGATGTTCATTGGATATCATTAAAATACAACTTTAGGAAATTCCAAAACACACTCAACCCAACACCAGCCACACCGGTGTCAGTGTCAGCTTGGAATACCACGGGGAATTCCAACTTCATCCCACTGCACCACCATGGTCATCTCAGGGAGAAATGAGAAGCTGATGAAGAAGGCCAAGAAGACCTGGGAGAAATATACAGTGAGCAAGAAGGTGGGACAGGCTGTCCAAGAGAACTGGAGAGAAGTCCGAGTTTATGAAGAGTATATTACCACAATTTGCCCCATTTCATGTGATTTCTTCATGGCTTGTAGAGCAAAGTGATGTATCCTCTTAATTCTAATAAGTGTAACACAAATTTGAATGAATAAACAATGAGTAGCTTTGTGTGGAATGTCTTGAATTGTGTGAATTGTATAGAATGAACTCAATGGAGTGTTAAATTGAATTCAATTATGGGGGATTTGAGTGTTCTATGAAGACTGACTGCGCAGGGGTTGGCGTCCACATCGATGGCCATCGAGGACAAGTAGACGGCCAAAATGTAGCCGCTAACCGCCAGACAGAGGGTTGACGGTCTGATCGATGGCCGTCGACAGTATAGTAGACGTCCACTAGAAGGTCGTTTATAGGAGTATGGGGGTCTGACAGGTTGCCTCGAGGCAGGATATAGATGGCCAATAGTATGCCGTCCACAAGAAATGAACGGCCAAGAGGTTGACGTCAAGGAAAGTTTAACGGCCCAGCCCTTGATGTCAAATTTAAAACACAGCTTTTGTGCTCGAGGCCTAACTCCGGTGCCCTTTCACCTTCATTCAAACCTGAAGCGCCGTTCTCTTTACCTTCTTCATCCCTTCTGACATTTTCTTGAATCCTCCAAACCTCCATTAACACTTTTAATTCTTCTACTTCCTGAATTGGAATAAATTGGACTGAGTCTCTCCGATGGCGAGGGAGAAGAGGCTGATGCTGCGGACGCAACCTCGCTGGATGGTGGAAGAGGAGGAGGAGACGGAGGGCTCAGGGGCGGAGGAAAACACGGCGGAGGAGGAGGAGATGGCTACAGAGGCCGGGGCAAGCACGTCGGACGGTGATGATCTGGCAGATGATGATGATGAAGAGGGGGAAGAAACGGAAGCCGAAGCTCCCTGGAGGGCCTCACGTCGACCCAAGGTAGGCTGAACAACCCTAAACCTGTGTGAATGTATGTACCAAATGTGGGATAGAAGGGGAAACAAGGGAGGTGCTATTGGGTTCAACAGGAACTTGATGTCAACATCGGTTGACGTCGGGTTCCTGTTGACGTCCAGACCGTTGTCGTCAAGACAAACTTGACGGCAAGGATCGGGACATTAATTGTTGAACCCGACGGCCACTACCCTACTGTCAACTCTGGTTAGACGGCACAACCCCTGACGCCTATTCCATGTAAACAGCAAGTTCCTTTCCGTCAACTTATGCTTAACGGAAATTGATATTGACGTTTAATTTTCTGTGTTTTGTGCAGGGAAAAGGCAGAATGAGGAGTAGGGTGACATGGGACCTGTGCTGGGCATGGTACCGGGTGCTGCCGGAGGCTCAGTAGATGCGGGTTGCACGAATGGGGTTCAGACACCTCATGGCCGTGGGCCTTCCACGTAGACGTCCCGTACCTCGAGGCATTGCGGGAGAGGTGGGACGAGGATTGCAAGGCAATCATCATGCCTTGGGGACACATGATACCCACATTAGAGGATGTGGCGTATCTGACAGGACTACCGGTTCAGGGAGAGTTGGTAGTCAGACAGGAGAGGAGGGGCTACTACGATGACGTGGTGGAGCTGCTGGGAGCAGAGATTGTGGCAGGGAGGAGGCGGCCGATCCGAAGCATCCTGCTCGGATCCCTGTCAGAGGCCACAGGGCTGAGAGGAGGGAGGAGGGGAACTTTGGAGACACAGGAGGAGTTTTGCACTGGAGTCCGGAGGTCGATCCAGTTGGGGGAGAGGAGCGAGGAGCGGTCCGTACACATCTTCGTGGCATACCTTTTCGGGCGGCTCCTCTTCCCAATGCAGTCATCGCAGATGAACTGCAAGTTTGTGCTACTTCTACAAGACTTGGAGTAGGCGGGGCGCTATGCTTGGAGTGCCGCAATCCTGGGACACCTTTTCTCACTTCTCCCCAGCAGCTCGAGGCGTTCTCAGAGCACCGGGTGCTTCACCCCCTTCCTACAAGTATGCAACTTTCCTTTAATTCTCTTCATTGAATAAAAAAATGATAAATTGCCTGACTGACGTCTTTTCTTCTTGTCTCGTAGATCTGGGGTACACCCGGTTCCCCATGGGATGCGGCGTGCAGACAAAGGGGAGCCAGGCCATGGTACCCCTCATGGCTCGGTGGGAGGTGGCGCCCGATCCGAGGGTGACGGATTGGTGCGTGGACGACTTGCGGGCGAGCCTAGACCTCTACCCTCATGACCATGAAAAAATCTCAACTAGCACTCTTTCTTACTTGCTTTCAATTTCCTTTTGATGTGACTGACTAACTCTCCCTTCTCTTGCAGGTGGTTTGGACCCCGTACTTGGGGGAGGCAGCCGCATCTTACCTACCGGTGGCGGCGGGTCACCCGCTCTTTGACCGCCACCTACTCCTACTGTGCCTGGGGACGTGCAAGCCCCTCTACCTAGAGTTAGTGGTGCGGACTCTAGGTTGGCACCAGCCGTCCTTAGAGATACCTTCTCTAGGGAGAGAGGGACAATCCCGACAACGGTTCTTCACCGAGGACCGCGACTGGGGTGAGAAGTGCATGGGAGCACGGTCGCCTACTGTCGAGATGAAGGGAGCAGGTCCTCTGCCACATCGACCTCCAGGACAGCTCGGCGTACCTGGAGGACTACCGGGCATGCTACGCCGGGCAACTCCGGCTAGACTAGAGAGTGGTAAGTGAACTTCAACTCTAAGCCATTGTCATTTAATTGATTGATTCTAACCTTGAAGTGTGAATGACAGATGTCGGAGTCGGAGGCGGTACGACTCCTCGAGGGGAGGCTAGCAGAGCAGGCGGTGGAGGTTCAGAGGCTCCGCAGCGAGACGCGGTCATTGGTAAGTCACAACTCACCCTTGATTTGATTTAATTTGAGTTGATTTGAGGATTGACCAAGGTATGTGAATGCAAATGGGTGAGCTAGCGAGGGTACGGGCAAGCCGGGATGTGGGGGCGAGCTCGTCCGCGTAGCCACCCAGCGGGGACCTGGCGGTCCGATTGCAGGAAGCCCTGGACCGGGCAGAGGCGAGGGTCCAAGAGCTCGAGGCTGAGCTACAACACTAAGCCACTATCTTTTCTGCACATGATTTGACTGATCTGACATATTTGCTCATTTGTGTGTAGCGGCAAGGAGTAGGGGTGACCCTCCAAGCGTAGATGGAAAGTCTGCGGCTAGATTTGATGAGGACGGAGTGTTGCCTACTCGAGGCGAGGGAGGGGAGAGGGAGGGAGAGAGGGCTCGGGCACAGATCGCTGAGGATTATGAGATCCTGAAGAACCGAGTGCTGAAGAAGCGCCGGGAGCAGCAGCGACGGGCCCAGCAGGAGGCGCCAGCAAGGACGGGGTCAGCCTTCGCATCACTTGATGATATCCTGTCCCTGGGGGACCCGTCGGTGGTGCGGGGAGGGCTACAGCTGGAGGTGTCGATGGCGACGAGACCTCCTCTCCCAGACTAGTGTCGGGAGAGAGAGGAGGAGGAGGTGAGTAGCTCACGTAGGTAGAGGCCAAGCGAGGGGGAGAGGAGAGAAGAGTGAGGAGCGAGGCTCTAGCTGTACCACCAGGGGTATGCCCCTATCATACCATGTACAAAACATTATCCTTTAGTAGATTTTTGTGGGTTTTTGTTGACTTTGTGCTTTGAATGGTTTGTCAATGTCGCTTTGATTCCTACATCCACAACACTTAAAGGAAAAAGTTAGTGTAGATCTATCTTTAGCCCCTTGCCTAAAAGATGTACCTTTTTTGAGATCTGGTCAAGGGACTAATATCTAATTAAAGATAGGAACACAAATAAAATACTAAAGGGAAATATGTACATGCACTTCTTTTTTTTTTGAATAAGAAAATAAGGAAAATAATGTTAGTGTATGTACATGATACGACTGATTTTTTTGGATTTTGTTTTTTGATTTTTTTTAAATAAAAGGAGAATATGTACATGGAGAAATTATACACATCAAGAGACTCTCTTTTTGTCTTTTTCATTTTTCATTTTTTTTGGATTTTTGGACTCTAGGACACATATTCATCACCTGTCAAGGTATAGGGTCCTCATAATCTACTTAACCACAAAGGCCGTGAGTAAGGAGGATCGTGCCTAATATTGTTGATATTGGAGATTGCCCCAAGCCTTCTTGATATTTTCCACCATGGAAGGCCTTACAAGGTCAAATTGCCCCTAGGGGAGGAATTGGAAGAAGTAAATAGAAGGTCATGTAAGGATTGGGTCAAAACCAATTTTTGTTTCCAAATCAACATCTCAGACCGAAAGAGTTAGTGATCAAATATTTTTAGGGGTACTTTTCATTTGATTCGTTGGTGGAGGCACGTACTATTTGCTACCTCTTTGATTTGGTCAGCCTTTTTCTGGGTACATACTTTTTGCTACCCTTTTTTTACCTTTTGGCTTTTCTTTACCTTTTTAGGCTTGGTTCGGCCTTTTGCCTTTGCCATTGCTTTTTATTGCCCCTTATTTGTTATGACTTTATCTTTCGGGTGAGAGTGGATGGTCCCCTACTCGTAGTTTGCCCCTTTTCCAGACTTGACGGAGTGGGAAGAGAAAAGGGGATACATTGACCAAATTAGATCGTCTGAGTGTACTTATGATTTTCCAACTAAGAGACAGTACTCCAACATCGTGTGGTGTGTGAAGGGACCCTACCTTATTAATGGCCAAGTGAAAAAGTAGAATCTTAAACGCATGACATTGACAAGTGGTGAAAGACCGGACTTGACCGACTAACGACTAACTAAGGGTAGAATTTCTTTAGGTAGACTGCATTCCATGGATGCGACAACTCAATTCCCTCGGTGTCCACTAACCTGTAAGTGTTCCCCGAGTATGCTTCTTTGACAACGATCGGACCCTCCCAATTTTCTTGCAATTTACTCCTGGGACCTGATACCTTAATGATTTTGCATTTTAGGACCATTTAACCCACTTCAAATTTCCTTTCAAGAACTTTCTTAGCGTAAAAACATGCAATTCTTTGACAATAAACCTGTGCATGGTCGGCCGCTGTAAGGCCCTCAAAATTTTCCCTTTTAGTTTTGGTCATGTGTTGTTTAAATGGCTTATGTATAGTACCATGTATATGTATGTATATGTATATGTATTTATTTCTGTACATATGTATATATGTGTTTAACTATGGTATACATATTACTTTTATTTAGTTGTGCATATAGAAATTAAATTGTACATTACATTGCATACATATATATATGGTGTAAGCATGGTTTATTGCATTTCTGGATTCTGGCCAAAGTGCATGTTAACGTCAACATGCATGGACGTTAGAGGGTAGTCGACGTCCAGATCGATGGAGGCCAACTCCCAGTAGACGGTCAGGTATGTGGACGTCTATTTCAGTAAATTTTTACGATTTTAGATCCAGAAACGTCCATGATTCTTTCGCCCCCTGTTTAGGAAACTGTCGCCCAACGGTAGGATTCTACCCTAAGTGCGTAACCCCACCCATAGGTTGTATAAAAACACCCTCTTGCAGTCAGAATAGGTCTTTTGGCTCTTTGGTCAAAACCCTAGAAACTTTGTGCGAACTTGAGACTTTGAGGCTCTGGATCTGGCGACTCGGTGCGTTTCTGGGTGATCTACATCGACTGGAAGGAACTTGGAACATCAGTAAAGCTTCCCCGACTCCGGCGTGCTTCATCCATCAACACAGAAGTCGGATCGAGGGGTGATTAGAGGGCTTCTTGGCTTGGCCGAGGAGAGCTTTTCCAGCAATTTAATCACATCTAGCATTTTCTATGAGGCACGTAACCATTGTACATTAACCCTACCCATGTCAGCTAGGTCCTAAGTATTTTTATAAAATTTTCTCGTTTCCTAGAACCCCCATTCACCATTGCTTCTACATTCAGTCTATATTTGCACAGACAGGAACTTAACGGCGGCATCTGGTGCCATTAAGATCTCTGGTTGGCAGCATCCTCTCTTGCCATTAACTTATGTTGGCGGCAGCACCTATGCCGCCAAGTTCTTCTAGTTTTACAGGGTGCATTTTGTTGGATCGAAATGGCACTAAGAATGTCCTAGAGGGGGGTGAATATGACTTCTTCCTTTTTAAATTTTGCTTCTGAAATTGCAGAACACTAAAAAAATTGTTAGAGCTTAGTGTTGTGTGTGTGATTCAAGTCTAGACAAGGCGGAAACAATCACACAGTGGATGCACAAAGATTTATCCTGGTTCGGCCCTTCCCACATGGAAGTCCTACATCCAGTCCTCAAGCCAACCACTTGAGATTTCAACTAACTGCCAATAAATTGGTCTTCTCTTACCCTTAAGGGGAAATTACAAACCCACTTGATCCCAAGCAAGTCTTCCCTAATCAGGGGAACAACAACTGCCTTTCACAAGGCCTTCCCTACACAGGAGGGGCAATGTAGAAATAGACTTCTGCAGAAATTACACAAGAGAAATGAAAAGACTTGTGTGTTTGTCTGAACACAAACACAGACTTCAGAAGGATTCTAAGATCAGAGATGAAACGCAAATCCTAACTGAAATTAGAGGGTGGACTAAAGCAATTACAATTGCCACCCAACACTACTAGGAGAGCTTCAGAGAAATTCTTCTAAAGAAAAAAAAAGCTCTCAGACTTTAGCTTTCAGAAAGGCTTGTGAGAGTTGAAGGAATTCGAATGTAGCTTGAATGCTCTTCTTCTTGAGTTTGCCTATTGCTGTATGAATTCAAGAGGTGCAGTGATAGTTGTTTTTTTTTTCTTTTTCAAACTTGAGCTCCTTTTATAAGCTTTCAGAAAGTAGCCGTTTTAGAGGATAGCCATTGGAGTTTGTGGCCGTTTGCAATTTTGACCGTTTGGAGAGAGCTCTAGTTTCCTTTGGATCTTGGTGATCTTATTGTTCAGAAGTCCTTCAGTTCTTGCATCTTTCCAAAGTCTTCAGATGAGGAGTAGTCATTCTCAGCAAGAAGACAAGCTCTTGTCATCATAGACTGTGAATGAGTCATGCTAAAAAACGTGCTCCAATAAATGCATGTTACAAGGACAAGATAGAAAGAAGAGAGAACTCCATACCTTTTGAGGTAGGTAAGTTAGGTAAGTATAGAAAATAAGTATGGAAACCTCGTATGCACAAGCTTTCAGAAAGAAGATGTAGACAGACAGATAGGCTAAAAAGGTAAAGCATGGGTCTGTCAGTGGTAGGTGAGTCCTGTCAAATGCCATGCATCTGAGAATTCATAAATGCATAGTGTCTAATGAATCCAGCAAAATCCGGAGCAAAGGCATTGAACAACTCAAGGACTATTTCTTTAAAATATAATAGAAGTGTCATGCGCAGGATTCAAATGAATGTTTTAAGACTGATATGACTTGTTCTAACAGATAATAATAATAAAAAAATAATATGATAATGACAGTTTTAATAAGATTTTTGAAAGTTCATCAAAAAGATGCATGAAAAAATTTGAGGATAAATTTGCATTAGATGTTAAGACTAAAAATGGATCAGAAGATAGTTTATTAAGTACAGAGATAATTACTGAAGTCGAATCCAAAGGAACAAGTAATTCGACTGAAGAAATAGGAGTGAATCGACTTCAGTAAAGAAATAATAAGATAATTTGATTTCTAAGAAAACAAGGCAATTCGACTCTAAGCAATGTAATTCGACTTCTGAGAAGACAAGGCAATTCGACTCCAGTTCTCAAATTACTGAGATTTAATATTTAAAGCATTCGACTGTGGTAGTCGAAGATGTAAGTCGAATCAAGAGTTGGATTTTGTAAGGTATTCGACTGTAATAGTCGGAGTTATCAGTCTAATCAGGTATAAAGATTATATGAAACATTCGACTGTATCAGTCGGAGATATAAGTCGAATCAAGTATAAAGTTGTGGACTTAGAAAATTTTCAAGTTTGTTTGACTTCGATTCTGAAGGAGTCGGATTTGATAGTCGAAGCGAAGAGTCGAATTTAGTAGGACATAGAGAGAGTCTGTGGACTTAGAAAAATTTCTGAGATGGAGGTAAAGACCTGAAATGTATCTGAATGATTTTTGTGATATGTAATTATTATCTTTGTAGAAAGTTTATTTTAAAGAGTTGAAAGTTTATTTTAAAGAGTTTTGTCATAGCAAAAACAATAGATATTTTAATTTAAGAAAATTCTTAAATTCCTTAGGGGTAGTTGCTCAACACATTTTATGTTAGATTTTCCAGACTTTTGGATATGTATACATGTTGTGGATATCATTTTGGGTTAAAAACATTCAGTAGATCATGCCATGTGGTTGGGTCGAATTTTTGTCAATTGTACTATTTATTAGAATTTCTGTAACAGAATATTGAGCATGATTTAACCTTGTAAATTCCTGTTTAATTAGATCCATGTTAAATTAGGGTTTCAGAAATTTCCTACGACTGTATGATGACTGTGTTCAGGTATGGGTACTGTTGAATATAACTATTATGCTGTGAATTCTACTTAAGTGAAATTAGTGATAAATGTACTTGTAATCTATTTAATTATTATAATTAATTTACATATCCAAAAAATATGAGAAATTGAGCATCTGATAGGTTTATTGTTGGGAACATGTGATAAAATTTTCATTGTAATTGGAAAACAGTAGGTACTGCCATGAGTTAAATGAGAGAAAATGACCATGTTAAGCATGCCAATGTAAATTGTATAAACTTCAGTCAATAGCAGCATGATTAGGTTTCAGTTTATGAACTAATTAACACTGTGAACAGTAGCATCATGTTAGATAAAACTGAACCTTATGTAATTGTGTACAAGTAAGTGCAATGGTATTAATTGATGCATGTGAAAGAAATGAACAATGTAAATTGAGTAAATTGTGCCATTTGTGGCACTGCTGCCATAGAGGGCTGTGGAACTGTACCGTAGTAAAGTCCATATGGGAAGGTTCAATGTGTGTGATATCCTATGGGCAATAGGGATGAAATCCTGGAGGTGGACAAGTACCACTTGTTAGGGTGGAGAGTGCTTCTCCCGGTTCTGCGCAGTTAACCAAGATCCAATACTATGTTGCCTAGGTGATGGATAAGTGTATGTGTATATGTGTGTCCTTCTAGTGGTGGTTTGGACTATGTGTCACAGAAACTAAGTGTAAAATGTGAATATGTGTAAGTG
The DNA here is from genome assembly GCA_014218235.1 of Colocasia esculenta. Lineage (NCBI taxonomy): Eukaryota > Viridiplantae > Streptophyta > Magnoliopsida > Alismatales > Araceae > Colocasia > Colocasia esculenta. The sequence goes on from CM024757.1 coordinate 100,824,003, forward strand.
AATTGTGAAATGTGCAATGTGTAAATGAGCATGTGAAAGTGTAAAGTGAATGTGTTAGCATGTGAACAAGTGCAAACCATTGTGAATATGTTTAATTTATGTTAAAACAGTAAGTAAAATGTGTGTATCATTGTGTTAAATTCATGAGAATTTAAATAGAATCCATGCTAGGTGTGATGATTACTTTATGTGTAGTTCCATGCTTAAATTGTATACATTATAATATGATTTGAATGAGATTTGAATCGTTTAACCATGATAATTAAAATGTGTAGAAAGCACGTTATAGGTTTTATACTTAATTGTTGTAAGTAATATGAAGCATGTATCATGTGTCTCTAATGCTATAAGTTCCATGCATAGTAATTTAAATTGTATGAATCATACTACATGTGTTAATTACTTCCATTGAATGTTAGCATATGCATATGATGTGTGTAAGGATGATGTATATGGATTGCTTGTTGGGTCTATTTAGACTCATACTTGCTTCGGCGTACAGGTGCAGGTGTCTCCACTTCTTTCGAGGAGATAGTTAGGAGCGACTCCGAGCGAGAGGAGTAGCTTTGTTGTGGAGATTCCTTCATTGTACTTTTCCTTTCATAGTATGTAATAAATGAACTTTTGTAATTAATATGAACAATGTGATTTATTTCAGAATTGTAATTGTGGACATATATACTTCTTTTAAACACTATATGGACTGTGGATAGAATGTGGATGATGGAATAAGAATAATTATTTATTTCCACTGTTCTCTTTAATATTCATGTATATCTCAATCAAATGTTAATGTTGGGTAAATGTCCCATTGTGACGACGTTCTGTTGGGTTGAGTGTGAATTTAATATATTTCCCCTCATGATTTTGATGATGACATGTTGTGATTTTAATGCATAATGAATGGAACATGTTAAATACACATGTAATAACAATGCTCAAAAGGCATGTTTCCAAACACATTATATCACATACATTCATGATAATACATTGTACTAATGATTTATGTGTTTAATTTTCAGGGACATATATTTCTTGTCATGGTAGTGTCGACACACCCACTATGGTGTCGACACTAGGCATCAATCCCTGAATCAAATTCATGAAGACAGGGTTCACTGTGTCGACACAGTCCCAGGCAGTGTCGACACTAGACTCAGTCTCCAGAAGACCCATTTGCCAAACTGGGACAGTGTGTCGACACAGCTAGTGAGTATGTCGACACTAGAGCCATCTCCCAGAACATCCTTCTGTGTAATTGGGGCAGTGTGTCGACACACTCTGGGATAGTGTCGACACACTCCAGCTGATTTTTCATTTTAAGTTACACCTGGACGCGTGGCCTTCTAGGGATCAATTGGATTGACCTTGGATCATGTGCCCACGCACTCCAAGGGTTCTTTTGGGCATGTTGGGGTATAAATACCTATCTAATCGGCCCCCAAAAGCAAAACACCTCAAGAGCCTTCCAGAAAAGCCTTTTTGGCAGCAAGACAGAGGTCTCTCACGTTCCTGCTCTCCATGGTGCTGCTGTGACCCATCTCCATCCTTGCAAAGCACAAGAAGGTGAAGATTGATCACTGATGAAGAGGTGAGATCACTTCCCAAGGGAGTGGATCAAGTAGAAGTAAGCAATTGAGGAGAATTCAAGGAAGATCCAGAGGCATCTGTTGCAGAGCATCGCCCAGTGACCTCAAGCTTCAAAGATTTCCTCAATTCAGCCTTCTGCAAGGGAGTTCTTCTGAAGAACATGTTCTCTACTTAATTGTATCAACTCTCCAATTGTTCTTCTGGGTCATTTTTGAGATTGTGCATAGAAGTGTTGCACCAGTCTCTATGAATGAACTCATTCTAGATCAGATCATTGCTAGAGGATCTGATTCTCATTGTTTTTGATCTAGCTGGTTGTTTGTCAGCCCTTGTGCTCAGTTTTGTTGAGTTGAACACTCAGTGTGTGGTTGAGCAGGTGTGCTTAGGTTTCTAGAGTGGTTGTGCTCTAGAGGTTGTGTGTGAGTTGTCTAACTCAGTGTGTTGGAGTTGTCAAGCTCCAGTGTGTGTTGTACTCAGGTTGAGTAGTGGAGCCTCACTGTGTGCGGGGTGGATGTTGGAATCACTAGTGTGATTTCTGAACCACCTAAAAATCTTTGTGCAGTGGTTTGATATGTGATTTGATTTTACTTTACGCTAGATGCATGCATAGGATTTTTGCTCACACTACTGATTGATCTAATCACACACTCTCACTACAACAAATGTGACTTTTAGTAGTAATTTTTTATGCTGCTATAGCTAAAATAATTGCTACTAAATCTTTTTAACAGCCATCCAAAAGTTAGCTGTTATAAGTCCCGTCGCTAAAAGTAAATAGCAGCCATTCAGAATCATAGCTACTAAAAGGAATCTTTAATGACACTTATAAAAGCTGTTATAAATATGCACAATTGTACTCTAAGTGTCGCAAAAACTTTTGATAGCCATTTAAATGGCTACAATAATTAGCAATATAAGCATTTAAAATTGCTGCTAAATATATTTATTATTGGTAGCTAATCCTTTGGCTACCATTTTTATTTGTTGTAGCAAATATAATTGCTTCCATTGTATACTATTAGAAGCTAATATAATGGCTATTATTTATTCTTTTAAAAATAGAACATATTTGTCACTATACGTATTAACAGCATTTCTTATTGCTTTTGAAGATTAGATATGTGCAATTTAAATAGCTACTGAAAAGGAGTAATTGGCTGCTAATAGATAGTTTAACAACAAATATAATTGCCACGAAAAGTGTATATAATAACATATACTAGCATATATATTTGCTACTAAAAGTTTATAATAGTGACATTTAAAATTATCACTATAGTTAATTATACAACACCACCTGTACACAAATATATCAAAATGTACATTGTTCTATCTATATTCGATAGATCTTTCCACAAGGCAAAAACCTACCACAAAACGTAGTACATATCCATTAATCCATTTCCACAAAAAAGACATTATATACATCCATTCTCACAAGACATAGCACATTTTTAGAAATGACGAATGCAAAAGAGTAAAATATGTTTTCCAAACATTGTCTCAATGAACATCCACAATGTAGGTGGTTCTGACATGGTCATCATGAAATCTCCAAAGGAGGAAAGAAAAAAGAGATGACAAAATGTTTCATTTCAAGCTGTCTTCATGTAGATCATTCTTCTACCCTTGTGACCTGTAAGAGAAAAACCATATTTAGCATAGAATTGATAACGTTATTAATATTGAAATATGTACAATTGAACAAATGTACAAGAGTAAAAGGCCAAGCAATAGTTGCCCCAATTGCATCTCCAATTGTCTTGAATTGTCCATATGGTCTTGGGAGAGGTTCATTATAAACAAGAGCAACATTTATAGCCACTTCCCAGTATTCACATCCTAAGTCACAACCTCCAACCTTCTTTAAAGGATATTTACTTTCAATAGTAGCAAGAGCCACGTTGATAAGAGACTTTTTGAAACTCTTTAAGTAAACCATCACTTTTCCCTGTCAAAAAAATAAAAGAAGAAAAAGAGCTTTTAATCATAATACACTAACAAACTATAACATTAAGAGTTGTATTTACCTGAACATTCACATTGTCATCATTTCTTCCCCTTTTCTTTAATCCTCGTTGTACCTGTGGATAACAAGATAATTCATTCAACAAGATCTTTAAAATATGGTTTCAAAATAATAGTGACATGTCAAATATGTACCTCACTATGTAATTGTGTTGTCCTTTTTGAAAAAATTTCACGAGGGCCTTGGATGGGAATTCTAGCCTAATCCATCAGTTGGATGAAATTAAATGCTATTAAAAAAGAAAATTCCATCAAGTAAAATACATAAAAATAGACATAATTCTCACATTATGATGTTGTACTTCATGACTTGAAGCAGATGAATGAATTGAAGGCGATGCATTACTATCATGTGCCTGATTAAGAAAAACAAAGCAAAGAAGTTTATTCTATACATCATTAAACTAATTTTCATGCAAGATGGTATAAATTAAAAAATTTACCTGATAATTTTCATTATTTTGCTGCATCAAGTCTTTTAGTGTACCAATTTCTGCATGCAAATTGCTAAGACGATTGTCATATGATTCCTTCATTTTTTCGTGTTCCACCTTCATTTCCTCTATTTTTTCAAACATTTTAGATATAACAGTCTCAGATGATGTCTTGACTTGATTAACCATTTGTAGAGCTTGAGCACGAGTGGGCACAGGGCCATATACACTAGAAGGTGTAGGACCTAATCCAAGCATGCTTATGCGTCCTGGCTTATCTTTTCCTAATACTTGGGATAGAAGGTCATCCTTCATTGTCTTAGGAGATGTATTTTCTTCTGGAGAGGAAACTTCTTGCAACATACCCTAATAAAATTAATAAAAAGTTAGACATCATTTAATAATAAAAGGAAAGGTCAAAAAGTTAGACATCATTTAATAAAAGGACACTTTTTGCAACATACCCTACTTTATCAAATAAGTAGAAAATGGTTAATCATATAATAAAAAAAAACTGATATATATATAAGGCCAAAAAAATATGGAATCATACAAAAGAAGAGCATCATCCTACGGTTTCATACAAAAGATCATACATGGATGCTATAACATGCACTATAACATAACATGGAATCATATATATACATGGATGCTATAACAAAACAACATCACATGGATGCTATATAAGGCCAAAGGAGGAGAGGAGAGGTTCTGATTCCTCTTACGTCCAGAAAATCTAAACAGAAAACAGAAAATAGAAAATCTAAACAGAAAATCTAGCAGCAACTTGATACTCTAAATTTTTTCCAAGGCATGAAGTCATGCATATATGACATGACAAGTGCAGAATATTTGTTCTTATCCGGGTTGCACGTGGAGGGTCTCCATCTACGGAGTGCCACAGCCTGCGGTTTGGAATATGCAGCTGGGAACTATGGAGGGATTCCACATTAATGTTCTATGGCCTGCCACTTGAAGAGAAAATGCCATGTGAATGAGACTGACTTAAACCGAGACAAATGGCTAGCTGTAGTTGACCTTACGGTGTTGTAGGCTCGTGAGTTTTGTGCAAGTAAGTACTTGTTCCATGATTATTAATGTATGATCTTTTGTTATGAAACCGTAGGATGATACTCTTCTTTTGTATGAAACCAGAAAACATGTTGTAATTAGCCTAAATCAAACATAGTCTAATATGTTAATAAAATTAATAAAAAATTAGACATCATTTAATAATAAAAGGAAAGGCCTAATATGTTAATAAATCATTTACCATAACTCTAGCTGATTCTTCATTAACTGGATGACCATCCTTTCGAGTATGTGTTATACTAAACAATTCTGCTCTAGAAGGATTTCTTGCATCATCTCTTTTTTGACGCTGTAACAAAGATAATGAAAACAAATCAATCAAGACAAAATATATAATGTGTGTCACAAACATGACAATGTTGTATGGTACACTTACAATCTCCTCACGTATCATTGCAAAGCTTTTTGAACCAGTAGTATGACCTACTATTTGCTTTTCACGATTCAACTTGTTCATGGCACTCCGTTGCTACAAATTTATAAGAAATATTAGAGAATACATAGATATATTATTATATTAAAGAGTTTCAAATGTTTATTACTTACTTGACTTTTTTCAGTCCTCCAAAAGTTGACAAGGTCCTTCCATTGCGCTGGATCTACTCGTGGATCAGATATATTTAGAACATCATCACCAACATTGATAGCATCCACATATTTTTTCTTAAGACTGCATTTGAAGTTCTTCCATTTATTTCCAAAGCTTTTCATTGCCCATATATATAAGGCATCATCGACCTCAAACTTCTCCTGTTCATTAGTTTTGAAAGAATATAGAGATCAACATACAAATTGTAAAGGATTTAAATAATTATAGATTAGTACCTTCACAAGATCCCACATGTGATTCTTATACTCTATTGGCATCTTCCTCCAATCTTCCCATGTTAATGGAGCTTTTTGTGGATTGCGAGCAATAGTACCCAAGTAGCTTGCCAACTTTCTAGCATTAGGTCCAACTGGTTGGCCTAAATCATTCACATCAACAGTTAAAAGTTTTCATCTATCCATATTTAGTAGATCTAGACATCGAGTAACTCCACGAGTTTTCTTTTGTGCACCTGTAAATATTTAGACAATCATATGACAATGTGAATGTACAATGTGAAAGAAAGTTATAAATCTATTGAACACTATTACATTACCTGTATTGTTATCTAAATCATGACTTGGAGACTCTTCTAAATGGTCATCATGTTCTTCAACATGTGTTGGCTGTGTGAGTGATTCAAGATCCTCTCTGGTATGTGTTCCTGACAATGCCCTACTAGATTGATTTTTTCTGAGATGGAGTGTTGAATTTTTAAGCCTGGATTTAGAAGTGAGTTGTTGTTGAGAAGTGTCTTGTATGCCCTGTCATTTGAATACAAATAAAAAATTAATCCACATATATACACAAAGAATAGAACAAAGAATAAAACTAAATCAATTAGGTGATGTTTACATATATATGAACAAAGAATAAAACTAACACATATGCCAATAGCAAATTATAACTATCGGTAGAAGGGCAGGTGCTAACATACATATCAACAAACTTCAACAGGGAAACCGGTAGCAGGCATAGTTGCGTAGGGGGGTTGTTTTTTTTTTTCCCCCCTCAAACGGCCTCCATATGCAGGTTTGGCGTGGTTAGATAGATGGAAAAAAAAAAGACATAAGGCAACAATTCTTCCCCATTCACATGCAGTAGCCGCCTCTTCCCCATATATATTTTTTCTTAAACTCTCCCCCCTCTCCCCATTCACCTGCTTACTTAATTTTTCTTTTTTTTTTTTTTCCTCTTAAACTCCCTCCCCCCCTTCACAGCCGTTCCATTATATGTAAAAATAATGGAGATGGCCAACATATGAATGTTAAATCTAATGTAATCCCATTCTTATTCTTACTCATATTATATCATCTTACTTTTTTGTGTTTCTATCAAATATTTAAGAAGCTCTCAACAGCAAACAGCAGATTATAACTATCAACGAGATGAAGGATCAATAAATTAATATTAAAAATAATAATAAATAATACAACAGAAAGTAAAGTAATTACCTAATATTACAAATTGTCGTATCTCCCATCAATGTCTGTTCTTAACCAAGTGACATCATTCCCTTCAGTTTGGATGAAATTTTCAAATACTTCACCTGAAGGTGGCTCAATATCCAAATTCCTTTGACCTTCTTCTTCTGAAAATGCATGATCATCATTCTGTTCAATCAAATCAATCACATCTCTTGGTGGAGCTTTTACAACAACATGCCATTCCTTGTCAATAGGATCATTTGAATAGAACACTTGCTCAGCTTGAGATGCCAAGATATAAGGCTCATCTGAAACTCTATGACTGTTTAATATTCTATCAAGATTCACAATTGTTAAACCAAATTCATCTATCTTCACTCCGGACCCAGACAAAACATCAACCCAATCACATTTAAATAGTACAATCGTGAAGTTTGGTCCATATTCTACTTCTATTATGTCTTTCAGTATACCATAATAGGATACATCTCCTGTGATAGGATTTCTATCTTTGGCACTTGAAAAGCTTGATGTTTTAGCTTCAACCATAACTCCACTATTCTGCACTTTTCTTTCCATTTCAACATCCTTGATATGAAACCTAAATCCATTGATGATAAATCCTTTGTACCTTCGAGCCAAACAATTTGGGCCATGCTCCAAGCGTTCAAGTTGTTGATATTGAAGTGCATCCCTTCCTACAGCCAATTCTTTTACCTAAAATTTTTCAATGTTCAGATGCATATAATGTTAGTTAATTTTAATGTTGTATGGTAATATTACAACAAATATGTTACTTATCCACTTACATTATCTCTAAACCATAAATGAAACTGTTCATTATGCTTTCATTCAATATCCCTGGCCCGACGATATTGCATTGATAATGCATTGAGATGAATCCTGCAAATTTAAGTTCATTAGAATACATAACGCAAATAAAAATAATATCATAACTTCCATTTAATAAGTTACTTACTGAATAAAAGGGTTGATTGCATCACAATTGAAGAGCACATATCGATGAGCTTGTACTAATGTGGTATGATCTAATAAAACCACATCAAAGCTACCTAGACCACGGCCGGATTTAGAATTCCTCTGATTCAACATCCATTGTTTCATCAAAATTCCTTGCTGGTCGTGTTAATTTGCTCTCTATGTTATGCAAGTACCTTGAACAAAATGTTAAGCATTCTTCTGCCAAGTAACCTTGAGCAATTGAACCCTCTGGATGACTTCTATTGCGTACATATGATTTTAATGTCATCAAGTACCTATAAATGACAATTTGATTAAATGAATATAGCTCACTAAATATAAGTAATCAAATAAGCAATTTGAATATACATACCTTTCAATAGGATACATCGAACGATATTGAACTGGTCCAGCTAGTCTTGCCTCTTCAGCCAAATGAATTGATAAATGCACCATAATTGTAAAAAATGATGGCGGGAAAATCCTTTCCATTTGGCAAAGAGTCAAAGAATACGAGATTCCAATAATTGTAGATCACTTATACGAAGTGTCTTTGAACAAATTGTCTTGTAAAAGTTGCATAGTTCAATCAATACAATTGTAACCTTCTTAGGCAAAGATCTCCGCAAAGCTAATGGAAGTAGTTGCTGCATCAGCACATGACAATCATGACTTTTTAAGATCAATAGCTTATTCCCTTTAACACGTTTAGAAATGTTTGAAGCATAACCATCTGGAACTTTAATCTCTTTCAACACTCTACAAAATATCTCTTTTTCTCTATCATCCATATTGAAGCATGCAAGAGAAAGGAATACCCTCGTTCCACGGTGCTGCGGATGTAGTTCCTTCCTTATGCCCATGTCCATTAAGTCATATCGAGACTTAATATTGTCTTTATCTTTACCTTCAAGATCCAATAATGTCCCAAGTATATTATCACATATATTTTTTTCAATGTGCATGACATCCAAGTTATGTCGAATAAGATTATCCTTCCAATATGGTAAGTCAAAAAAGATGCTTCTTTTTCTCCAATTGAATGGTGATTGTTGGGGAAGATCCTTTTTTATTTTCTTTGTAGATCCTTTAACTGTGTACTTTTTTCCAAATATGACATTCATATCCTTTGTTTCATCCAACACAATATCACCTGATAAAGGACGTGGTGCATCTCGATGTTCCTCGCTACCATCAAATGAAGCCTTTTCTTTTCTGAATTTATGATCATGTGGGAGAAATCTTCGATGCCCTAAATAACATTGTTTACGTCCATGCTTCAATTGCCTTGAGCATGTTTCTTTGTGGCATTTAGGACATGCTAGCATCCCTTTAGTGCTCCATCCTGATAAATCAGCATAACCAGGAAAGTCATTGATGGTCCACATCAATGCAGCACGCATTCAAATATTTCATTTTTTGATGAATCATATGTATCTACACCACTATTCCATAGCTCCTTCAACTCATCTATCAATGGTTGCAAATATATATCAATATCATTTCTAGGACTATGAGGGCCTTCAATAAGTAATGACATGATGATAAAATGTTGTTTCATACACATCCAAGGAGGCAAATTATAGATCATCAATAACACGGGCCATGTACTATGCATAGTATTCATAGTTCTAAATGGATTAAATCTATCACTAGCCAAACCAAGTCTAATATTGCAAGCATCTCCAGAGAACACAGGATGATGATAATCAAAAGTTTTCCATGCTGGTGAATCTGCAGGATGACGAAGCAAGCCATCTTTAGTTCGATGTTCATCATGCCATCTAAGAAAAGAAGATGTCTTTGAAGACATGAACAATCTTTGAAGTCTTGGGATCAAAGGAAAATGGTGAAGAACTTTTGCAGGAGATTTTCCTTTCTTAGATCTAAAATCTTTTCCTTGTGCAGACTCAAGATTTTTCCATCTTGAAGCTTTACAAATACGACATGAATCATCATTAGTAGATTCTTTCCAATATAACTGACAATCATTAGGGCAAGCATGAATCTTCTTGTAATCAAGTCCCAAATCTCTAATTATTTTTCTCATCTCATAATAAGAACTTGGCAGTGTTTTACCATCTGGAAGTGCTTTCCTTAGTATTTCAAGCAGCATATCAAAAGACTTATCACTCCACCCATTAAGACACTTGACATGAAATAATGCAATCTGGAATGAAAGTTTAGTGTAAGTCTCACAACCAGGATACAACTCTTTGTCAGCATCTTTTAGCAGAGTAAAGAACGTATCTGTCTCCAAGTAAATGGATTCTGTTTTTTCATGTTGAGTTCTATCATCATTTTGTGATGTATTTGCACATATATCTTCTGATATTCCATACATGGCCTCATGATCTTCATTGTATGTACCATGCCCTTGATTTTGAGTATTGATTTCCATAGAGTTGTTCATTCTTTCACCATGAAAGTACCAACAAATGTAATTTTGAGTAAAACCTTCACATATAAGATGATCAAAAACATCTTCACGGAACATGAGAAGACAATTGTTGCAACTGTTACAAGGACATAATATTTTCTCTCCAATAGTTGTCCTCTGAAATGCATAGTCTAAGAACTTGTTAATTCCCACCTTGTACTCATCACTTGCCCTATTTCAACCAAGTGCAAAAAAAGTGGTAAATGTTTGAAGTATTTTAAAATTAAAGTTACAAAACTTAATGGGGGAATAATTATACCTTGGTTTACGAATCCAACTTTTATCTATTGCACCATCTGATTGGTTCTTCTCTACTTCCTATATATCAAACACTTATTGATTACAAATGACTATGCAATGTGAAAAAATAATCAAATGAATGTAAGCTTCTTATCTGCCTCATCTTTTTAAAATAATAAATTGAAACCTAAAAATATAAACAGTGACACGATACTTTAAATAAAAATGATATAACGATAGAATTAAAAAAAGTATATTTATCTATATCAATATATATATATACATCTTAACATGAATATCTTCATTCTCAACTAGCATATTTCTTGTTGCATTTCTCAAATTTGCTCTAGGTAATAATTCCTATAGTCTAATACAAACATAAATATCACTAGGTTGGAGAACAACTTCAAACTAATGCTCATTAGATATAATAGTTAATAATATAAAAGTGCACTAGTAGACATAAAGGTAAGGAAACATCTATCTTGAATATAATAAGATTAAAAATTATTTGCAACATGTTCGAATCCTAGAAAAACAGAAAGCATATGAACTTGCTGCATGAATAGATATCCTTGCTTTTCTTGAAAAATGATTTTCTACCTGAACATAATTTTCGTCTTTCTACACTATTCCTCAAGGCCAAAAACACAACCATGCCAAACCATATATATCTCTTACGGCATCTGATATATGTTAAGTTGATTCTAAAGATGCATGTGTTACATATAATTTTTATTTCTATTTTCATTGTACTAGAGAGTAAAAAATGTTCCAGAACCATTCTTGTGCTAATTAATTAATTTGAAACTCCAATCTCCATTGTGTTAACTTTTTTATTTTTGAAAAGAATAAAGAAAGGCTCATGTCCAACTTAATTACACCTATATAAAATTAAACACGACAATTTATCCATCTATTGATAAAATAACAAAATAAATTATTTGAGTTAGAATAAATACCGATGGAGTTGGAATCGACGGCACTGGTTGGACTCGGGTAGATGTTGTCGACCGATTGTAACCACCTCTTCCCACATGTTTACTTTGGACAAAAGTTCGATCCCCACGTTTGTTGTTGGAACTTGATATATTATCTCCATATTTAGAGCCGCCACCGGTAGGAGGTCTCATGTTGCCGGTGATTCACCAACAAGGACGTCGAGTGTTAATATAATTCTTATTTGTTCACCCTCAAATTAAGGTACGACTGCATTGACACGCATTATCACTTGTTGAGACAGTAACTTTTTATATGCACAGTCACGAGCATAATCTTAATGGGAATAAACACTACAAACCAGAAAACAATCTAATGAATCTGCTGTAGTAGTAAAACCAGCCGGCAGAAGCCAATATTCTTCGCCTTATGTGTTCTTAAGATAATAAAAATCTTGATTTGGCCACCTGCATGCGCTGCAGAAAAGGTAAAATAACATGTGCAACAAAGAACTACAAACGTACCGCACCCGTCAGCGAGAGGCCAGGTTGAACGACGAAGGCGTGTGCACAGCTTCTATAGCATGCACTCAGGTGGTGAGGCGTGTCTCCAGCATGCACGTAGAAGGACCGGCCTTACGTGGAGATGAACCTTCCACTCACAATCAACAATGGCGCCGAAGGGCAAGGCAGATGTCAGCGGTTGCTCGTGCGCGCAAGGCGGCCACGTCGACGCATGGGATGTTCACATCATCTGGCGATCACGAAGGACGCCGACAGCTGCTGTGAAGACTTGCGAACCGTGCAGGGCCGGCAGTCGTCCACGAGAGGATGGAGCGGCGGCTGGGTAGCGATCACCCATGGCCCTGGGTGGCGATCACCTGTCAATGCATGAGGCGATCACGAAGGCGTTGACGGCTGCAGCGAAGACTTGCGAAGTGTGCAGGGCCGGCAGTCGTCCGCGAGAGGAAGGAGCGGCGACTGGGTACGCCCTGGGTAGCGATCACCCGTCCACGCCTGGGACGATCATGAAGGACGCCGACGGCTCCTGCGAAGACTTCTGAAGCGTGCAGGGCCGCAGTCGTCCGCGAGAGAAACGAACGCCGACTGGGTAGCGATTACTCGTGGCCCTGCATGGCTTGGTGTACGACGGCGGCTAGGCGAGGTATGCGTCCCGTTACTCCCGTACGAGGATGTGAGGAAGGAGGAGGCTTCACGGGGCTTGGTGTGCGACGGCGGCCGGGCGTGGATACCCGCATCCCCGCATGGGCCTCTGCTTCCTCTCGTCGGCCATCTCCTTCCTCCCCTTCGACGCCGCGGTGTCAGAAGCCAGACCCAACAGACAGAGATCGGAAGAAGAGGAAGAGTATTCGTCCCGTACGGGGATACGAGGAAGGAGGAGGCCGCTGGCTTCACGGGGCATCGATTGCGACGGCGGCCGGGCGGGGTAATCGTCCCGTACGGGGATATGAGGAAGGAGGAGGCCGGCTTCACGGCGCTTCGGTGTGCGACGGCGGCCGGGCGGGGTATTCGGCCCGGACGGTGATCATTTGAGGAAGGAGGAGGCTTCACGGCTTGGTGTGTGTAACACCCCGGAAATTTTAATTACATAAAAATTCAAATAAATGGAAATAAATAATTTCCATAATATCGGAGTATTTAAAACATACGTACCATTATCGTATGTTCTAAAACACATCGGAAAATTTCATAAAAATTATAAATCAACCCTAAATATTATTACTAAATGTTTCACAAAGAAATTTGTGCCAAGAAAAATCAGATCATCCAAGTTTAAAGTGTTTCGCGACTTATTACCGTAATTCATGAATAAGTCGGAAAATCATTATCACACATACTGAAATGAGTTAGAAAATTAAATAAAAATCATAAATGACTTCAAATAATATCCTATAATGACCCATCAAGAAATTTGGTTCAATAAAAATCATTTGGGCTAGGTTTAAGAGTTATTGCGACCGATTATCTAAATAAGAAACAAGTCGGAAAACTGTTAACACGGAAATACGACGCAATCAAAAATTAAATAAAAGTCTTGGGGAGACTTCCAACATTATATATTGATGACCCATTATCATAATCAGGCCAATGGACAACATTTAGCCCAAAAATCAAATAAAGCTAGAAAATACATAGAAATTCGTAACCATAAATAAGCTGAAATTAAAAAGAAGCAATTAGAGTTGAATTGGGATGCAATCATGCATTCATGGCAACCCAAATTCGTGCCTAACTATGAGGGGAGGTTTCCTAATGCCTCACACACTCAAAGGGAGGAGGAAATCATCAAAAATAGGAAACCAAACAGGCCAATCTCGAAATCCTCTTTTCCTAGTTATAATAGGACTCCTAAACACCATGGTTACTTAAATACTCTTCACCCAAACCCTAGGAACGAATTTAGAACATGCTAGGGTCGTGTGGAGGAGCTCTTGGTGGCTGAGGAGCTGTGGAACGACCACAAGAAGCCGTTCTTCTTCCCCTTCTCATCTGCTGCGACCTGCACAAACCACTCTCTTGAAGTCGACCAAAGGTAGGTTTTCTCGGGCCAAACCTTAACATATCCTATACCAATGTGTAGAGCATCAAGTTAGCTTTCATTTCCCACTGGTTTCATCGAATTTCATTTAGTAGATCTTGATTTATAAGCGTTTTGCAAAAGTCGCGCACTGTCAGGGCTTTTCCCGTTCTTAATATGTTTGACGTGATTCAAGACCGAATTAGAGTAAAATCTTAACATGGAAGTTATTCTACTTGATGTCACGATCATCTTTCATGTTGAACGTTTTGTCTAAATCTCATTAGTTAGAGAGTTATGAAGCCCGTAAGAGAGTCATGCATAATACTGTGTTTTCGGGTTTGCAGTTAGCCTTAGGTTATTCCTGTTTTTCTTGAGATTTAAGACCGAAGTAGGTCAAGACTCCAACATGAAAGTTCTTTTATTAGTCGTTAGGGTCATCTTTCATGTTAAAGGTTTTGTGTAAATGTCATTAGTTTGAGAGTTATAAACTTCGTAATAGAGTCATGCATGATACTGCGTTTTTCTGGTTGCATTTAACTTTAAGTTCTTCATGTTTTTCACAAGGGCAAAGACCGAATTAGGTAAAACCCCCAACATCAAAGTTCTTCCAATAGATGTCCTCGACATTTTCTATGTTGAAAGTTTTGTCTAAAGGTCAGCATATAGAGAGATATAGGCGTTTCATGAATATCGCTCCTGTGTCAAAACATGGTAAGTCTGAACCAAGAGCATGTCAGATCCCAGTCGGACTCAGGCGCAGATCCTGTGAATGCGACGGCTCGATGTGTCGCCTTCCGAGGTCTCGTCGCGACAGCCCGACATGTCGCGACCTGATTGCGACAAGACCGTTGTCGCGATCATGCTGCCTGAATCGGACCGCCCCAGTCGCGTTCTTCACAACTACCTGTCGCCTTCCTTATAGGGATATGTCGCGATCTCAGAACTTTACCTGAAACCACGTGTTTTCCTGCATAGTTTTTCGCATATACCCAAGATCTGTTTAAATATGATATTTACTGTGTAAGTTGCATGTCTTGGGTCTAATCCTTACATGATTGTTGTTTAATGGCTTAAAAGCGATTAACCCATTTAAAAGCTTTAATTACATGAATGCTATTCTAAGTGCTCCTTAAATATTATGATCCATTCGTGCTACTTGTGATTTAATCTTCCTACTGTTCTTCCACGTTTAAATGATAAGAGTTATCATAAAATCTTGCAAACCATGATGAGTTAAAGTGCATAGTTTTATTCCATGTTATATTGTCAAGTGCTTCCTGCGAGTTTGAGACCGATGGTTTGAGAATTGAGACACGCGTACCGCACTACACACTAGCACTGTTAGGTAGCCTTTTCTTGGGAAATTGGAAACTCTCTACCGGTCATTCCGAATCGGTAGACTAGCGACCTTTTCACCAAGGCCTCCGTAAATCTCCTCTGACCATGGATTCCCACATGGCCGACGAGTTGGTTGTACCATTGAAGTTCCCTGGAGATAGCGTGCACTTCCTTTCTCTTCTTAATCTCGTGAGTGTGACTTACAAACTAGACTAAAGCCATTAATGTAAAGATTGAACGAAAGTATAAATTGTACCGTTATGCTGCCGAATTTATCTCTTGACCATTGTTCTCATGAAATCATGTTCAATTTAATTATTACTTCTTCTCATCATCATCATGAACATGACATTACACATGCTACGTTTTGAAACTCTCATTGGCCATTATTAATGACTGTGGGTATCTACATTTAAAAATTTAAGTGAGATGCTGACAGGGCACGGCGTGTGTCCAAGGGCTCCAATCTAGCCCCAATGACGGCGAGTCATAGATATACTGTTAACCATGGGGTATAATGATTACTGGCGTTGCATCTGCGCTGGGAAAATCGTGCGTGCGTGTTGAATGATAGATACATAACCACATACACGTGTCCTGGTGTACATTCTTGATGGATCTTTTCTTGGTGTACATTGGTGTCTACGTGCCTGATTAGTGTTACTTGATCGTGCTTGTGAAATCTTGCTTGCTTGCTTGCGTGATATGGCCATCCTGCATTTAATGCAATTAGTGATATCTTGCGTTCTTGAAAGCTATTAACATCAAGTGAAATCTTGCGTGCTTGTACAAAGTGATCTATTTCTAGTTCTCTCTTGTCATCTTGTTCATCAATCTTATTCTATCATGATCTCTCTCTCTAGCTTGTTTTTATATCATGTTTTAACGAGTTTTTATTCGTACATGCATATCATTCATCGTACTTGCCTAGTTCTAAAATGTTAATCACTTATATCATTGCCCGCACATTGAGATATAAATCCTACTGGGCTAGTTTGCTCATTCCCTACTTTTACCCAATCTAGGTGACTATGAAGTGCAAGAGGAAGAGCAAGTCGAGGATGGGAATGCGTCCGAGTGAAGAGCGTCCCAAACATGAGTCTATCTATAGTTAGTTTATTTGAGTGTTAGATCAATGTAGTAGGAAGTGAGGCATTATGTACTTTTGTTTTATTGAGTCTTAGTCCTGTAATAGTTTCTATTTGAAATACAATGAGTTGAGATTCGAATACAATTTATATTGAGTTCAACATATGGGCCCTATTGTGATGTTGTGTTGATATACATTTAGTGCGCGCTAGCTAGAGGCTTATTTGCCGACTGTCCACGTCTCGGAATATCGACTCGAATTCTTCGAATTAATATCCGCTGCGTAATTCTCGGGACGTGACAGTTAGTGGTATCAGAGCCTAGGAATACCAAATAGGATTTGTCTCAGGAATAGGAGATACCTATGGAACCTAGGTCATGGAAATTAAATACAATACCTGGTGAGAATGGGTAGAGACTGGGAATATGTTAGCAAGAATTAAACACTCCTACCCATTGACTCTGATAATGTATCAAGAGAGATTAATTGGTTTCCATCCTTTTCTCAGGAACCCTCATAACTCTTACCCTCAACTGCAATGGCTCGTAATCAGTGGCAAGTTATGCAAGAAACCGTGGCTGGACTGACCCAGGCATTACAAAATGTAGTTCAGGCTGGCAATCAGGCTGGAGCTGCAAGGAATGGAGCCGGTGATCTGCACCGGAATTTTAGGAGTTTAAACCCTCCTCGTTTCTCAGGATCCCCTGATCCGGACGAGGCAGAAAATTGGCAAGAGGAGATAGAAAGGATTTTCCAGGTGATGCAATGCACTAATAGAGAGAAAGTGGTACTGGCCACTTTCCAATTTACTAAAGATGCTCGAGCATGGTGGAAGGCCACCTCGGCCCACCTGCCTAATATAGCTGAACTGGAATGGGCTGGATTCCTGGAGATATTCCGGGGAAAATATTTCTCTGAGAGAGTCAAGGAGAAGAAGGCAGCAGAGTTTGCCGCACTAAAACATAAAGGGATGTCCGTGGCTGAGTATGAGGCTCAGTTCGCGCGTCTTGCCGTGTATGCCCCACACCTGGTGGGAACTGAAAGGCTGAAGGCTAACCGTTTCATGGATGGGCTCAGGCCCATGTTCATTGAAAGGCTCGGACCACACAACATTCAAACTTACACTGAGATGGTCCAAAGAGCTCAACTGGTAGAAGACACTATGGCTAAGGTGGAAGGCATGAGGGGGAAGGACATCTCAAAGCCGACCTTTATAAAAAGGGGAGCAGTCGATACAACTGGAACTTTCCCCAATAACAACAATAATAACTACAACAACAAAAGGCCAACCACTGGGAAGGACTATGGCATGGAGAAAAAGATCAAGGTAGAAGAAACAAAGACGGTGGAATATTGTAACTTTTGCAACAAGCCTGGACATAGAGCAGAAGAGTGCTGGAAGAAGGCAGGAGCTTGCCTGCGATGTGGAAATCGTGACCACCGCCTTCCCAACTGTCCCATGCTAAAAGACCAAGCTGGAAGGAACCAAGAAGTGGTAAAGCATCAAGGACGCGTGAATGCAGTAACGCAAGCGGAGCTCCCGGAAGGAGGTATGATTGTTAAACCCTAGACTGATCTTATGATGTTATCTTATTGGTACATTTCTAAGTGGGGGAGATCATTAAGGAGAAATTGAAAAGGAATAATCTAGTAGCGATACCATAGTTCATCTGGAGGATTAAGATGGAGTTATAACAACCATGGAAGGAAAACAGGAGTGGAAGGAACCAAATGAATAGTACGGGTGGCCATAGGTGTAGATGTTGGACTAGCATCCACGATTTGAAACAAGTTAGAGGAATTAAATCCGAAACGACCTCAAGATCATAACTATCAAAGCCAATTAATGATCAATGAATTTGGGGACCAAATTCTCTTAAGTGGGGGAGGGTGTAGCACCCCGGAAATTTTAATTACATAAAAATTCAAATAAATGGAAATAAATAATTTCCATAATATCGGAGTATTTAAAACATACGTATCATTATCGTATGTGCTAAAACACATCGGAAAATTCGTAAAAATTATAAATCAACCCTAAATATTATTACTAAATGTTTCACAAAGAAATTTGTGCCAAGAAAAATCAGATTATCCAAGTTTAAAGTGTTTCGCGACTTATTACCGTAATTCATGAATAAGTCGGAAAATCATTATCACACATACTGGAATGAGTTAGAAAATTAAATAAAAATCATAAATGGACTTCAAATAATATCCTATAATGACCCATCAAGAAATTTGGTTCAATAAAAATCATTTGGGCTAGGTTTAAGAGTTATTGCGACCGATTATCTAAATAAGGAAACAAGTCGGAAAACTGTTAACACGGAAATACGACGCAATCAAAAATTAAATAAAAGTCTTGGGGAGACTTCCAACATTATATATTGATGACCCATTATCATAATCAGGCCAATGGACAACATTTGGCCCAAAAATCAAATAAAGCTAGAAAATACATAGAAATTCGTAACCATAAATAAGCTGAAATTAAAAAGAGGCAATTAGAGTTGAATTGGGATGCAATCATGCATTCATGGCAACCCAAATTCGTGCCTAACTATGAGGGGAGGTTTCCTAATGCCTCACACACTCAAAGGGAGGAGGAAATCATCAAAAATAGGAAACCAAACATGCCAATCCCGAAATCCTCTTTTCCTAGTTATAATAGGACTCCTAAACACCATGGTTACTTAAATACTCTTCACCCAAACCCTAGGAACGAATTTAGAACTTGCTAGGGTCGTGTGGAGGAGCTCTTGGTGGCTGAGGAGCTGTGGAACGACCACAAGAAGCCGTTCTTCTTCCCCTTCTCATCTGCTGCGACCTGCACAAACCACTCTCTTGAAGTCGACCAAAGGTAGGTTTTCTCGGGCCAAACCTTAACATATCCTATACCAATGTGTAGAGCATCAAGTTAGCTTTCATTTCCCACTGGTTTCATCGAATTTCATTTAGTAGATCTTGATTTATAAGCGTTTTGCAAAAGTCGCGCACTGTCAGGGCTTTTCCCGTTCTTAATATGTTTGACGTGATTCAAGACCGAATTAGAGTAAAATCTTAACATGGAAGTTATTCTACTTGATGTCACGATCATCTTTCATGTTGAACGTTTTGTCTAAATCTCATTAGTTAGAGAGTTATGAAGCCCGTAAGAGAGTCATGCATAATACTGTGTTTTCGGGTTTGCAGTTAGCCTTAGGTTATTCCTGTTTTTCTTGAGATTTAAGACCGAAGTAGGTCAAGACTCCAACATGAAAGTTCTTTTATTAGTCGTTAGGGTCATCTTTCATGTTAAAGGTTTTGTGTAAATGTCATTAGTTTGAGAGTTATAAACTTCGTAATAGAGTCATGCATGATACTGCGTTTTTCTGGTTGCATTTAACTTTAAGTTCTTCATGTTTTTCACAAGGGCAAAGACCGAATTAGGTAAAACCCCCAACATCAAAGTTCTTCCAATAGATGTCCTCGACATTTTCTATGTTGAAAGTTTTGTCTAAAGGTCAGCATATAGAGAGATATAGGCGTTTCATGAATATCGCTCCTGTGTCAAAACATGGTAAGTCTGAACCAAGAGCATGTCAGATCCCAGTCGGACTCAGGCGCAGATCCTGTGAATGCGACGGCTCGATGTGTCGCCTTCCGAGGTCTCGTCGCGACAGCCCGACATGTCGCGACCTGATTGCGACAAGACCGTTGTCGCGATCATGCTGCCTGAATCGGACCGCCCCAGTCGCGTTCTTCACAACTACCTGTCGCCTTCCTTATAGGGATATGTCGCGATCTCAGAACTTTACCTGAAACCACGTGTTTTCCTGCATAGTTTTTCGCATATACCCAAGATCTGTTTAAATATGATATTTACTGTGTAAGTTGCATGTCTTGGGTCTAATCCTTACATGATTGTTGTTTAATGGCTTAAAAGCGATTAACCCATTTAAAAGCTTTAATTACATGAATGCTATTCTAAGTGCTCCTTAAATATTATGATCCATTCGTGCTACTTGTGATTTAATCTTCCTACTGTTCTTCCACGTTTAAATGATAAGAGTTATCATAAAATCTTGCAAACCATGATGAGTTAAAGTGCATAGTTTTATTCCATGTTATATTGTCAAGTGCTTCCTGCGAGTTTGAGACCGATGGTTTGAGAATTGAGACACGCGTACCGCACTACACACTAGCACTGTTAGGTAGCCTTTTCTTGGGAAATTGGAAACTCTCTACCGGTCATTCCGAATCGGTAGACTAGCGACCTTTTCACCAAGGCCTCCGTAAATCTCCTCTGACCATGGATTCCCACATGGCCGACGAGTTGGTTGTACCATTGAAGTTCCCTGGAGATAGCGTGCACTTCCTTTCTCTTCTTGATCTCGTGAGTGTGACTTACAAACTAGACTAAAGCCATTAATGTAAAGATTGAACGAAAGTATAAATTGTACCGTTATGCTGCCGAATTTATCTCTTGACCATTGTTCTCATGAAATCATGTTCAATTTAATTATTACTTCTTCTCATCATCATCATGAACATGACATTACACATGCTACGTTTTGAAACTCTCATTGGCCATTATTAATGACTGTGGGTATCTACATTTAAAAATTTAAGTGAGATGCTGACAGGGCACGGCGTGTGTCCAAGGGCTCCAATCTAGCCCCAATGACGGCGAGTCATAGATATACTGTTAACCATGGGGTATAATGATTACTGGCGTTGCATCTGCGCTGGGAAAATCGTGCGTGCGTGTTGAATGATAGATACATAACCACATACACGTGTCCTGGTGTACATTCTTGATGGATCTTTTCTTGGTGTACATTGGTGTCTACGTGCCTGATTAGTGTTACTTGATCGTGCTTGTGAAATCTTGCTTGCTTGCTTGCGTGATATGGCCATCCTGCATTTAATGCAATTAGTGATATCTTGCGTTCTTGAAAGCTATTAACATCAAGTGAAATCTTGCGTGCTTGTACAAAGTGATCTATTTCTAGTTCTCTCTTGTCATCTTGTTCATCAATCTTATTCTATCATGATCTCTCTCTCTAGCTTGTTTTTATATCATGTTTTAACGAGTTTTTATTCGTACATGCATATCATTCACCGTACTTGCCTAGTTCTAAAATGTTAATCACTTATATCATTGCCCGCACATTGAGATATAAATCCTACTGGGCTAGTTTGCTCATTCCCTACTTTTACCCCATCTAGGTGACTATGAAGTTCAAGAGGAAGAGCAAGTTGAGGATGGGAATGCGTCCGAGTGAAGAGTGTTCCAAACATGAGTCTATCTATAGTTAGTTTATTTTGAGTGTTAGATCAATGTAGTAGGAAGTGAGGCATTATGTACTTTTGTTTTTATTGAATCTTAGTCCTGTAATAGTTTCTATTTGAAATACAATGAGTTGAGATTCGAATACAATTTATATTGAGTTCAACATATGGGCCCTATTGTGATGTTGTGTTGATATACATTTAGTGCGCGCTAGCTAGAGGCTTATTTGCCGACTGTCCACGTCTCGGAATATCGACTCGAATTCTTCGAATTAATATCCGCTGCGTAATTCTCGGGACGTGACAGTTAGTGGTATCAGAGCCTAGGAATACCAAATAGGATGTCTCAGGAATAGGAGATACCTATGGAACCTAGGTCATGGAAATTAAATACAATACCTGGTGAGAATGGGTAGAGACTGGGAATATGTTAGCAAGAATTAAACACTCCTACCCATTGACTCTGATAATGTATCAAGAGAGATTAATTGGTTTCCATCCTTTTCTCAGGAACCCTCATAACTCTTACCCTCAACTGCAATGGCTCGTAATCAGTGGCAAGTTATGCAAGAAACCGTGGCTGGACTGACCCAGGCATTACAAAATGTAGTTCAGGCTGGCAATCAGGCTGGAGCTGCAAGGAATGGAGCCGGTGATCTGCACCGGAATTTTAGGAGTTTAAACCCTCCTCGTTTCTCAGGATCCCCTGATCCGGACGAGGCAGAAAATTGGCAAGAGGAGATAGAAAGGATTTTCCAGGTGATGCAATGCACTAATAGAGAGAAAGTGGTACTGGCCACTTTCCAATTTACTAAAGATGCTCGAGCATGGTGGAAGGCCACCTCGGCCCACCTACCTAATATAGCTGAACTAGAATGGGCTGGATTCCTGGAGATATTCCGGGGAAAATATTTCTCTGAGAGAGTCAAGGAGAAGAAGGCAGTAGAGTTTGCCGCACTAAAACATAAAGGGATGTCCGTGGCTGAGTATGAGGCTCAGTTCGCACGTCTTGCCGTGTATGCCCCACACCTGGTGGGAACTGAAAGGCTGAAGGCTAACCGTTTAATGGATGGGCTCAGGCCCATGTTCATTGAAAGGCTCGGACCACACAACATTCAAACTTACACTGAGATGGTCCAAAGAGCTCAACTGGTAGAAGACACTATGGCTAAGGTGGAAGGCATGAGGGGGAAGGACATCTCAAAGCCGACCTTTATAAAAAGGGGAGCAGTCGATACAACTGGAACTTTCCCAATAACAACAATAATAACTACAACAACAAAAGGCCAACCACTGGGAAGGACTATGGCATGGAGAAAAAGATCAAGGTAGAAGAAACAAAGACGGTGGAATATTGTAACTTTTGCAACAAGCCTGGACATAGAGCAGAAGAGTGCTGGAAGAAGGCAGGAGCTTGCCTGCGATGTGGGAATCGTGACCACCGCCTTCCCAACTGTCCCATGCTAAAAGACCAAGCTGGAAGGAACCAAGAAGTGGTAAAGCATCAAGGACGCGTGAATGCAGTAACACAAGCGGAGCTCCCGGAAGGAGGTATGATTGTTAAACCCTAGACTGATCTTATGATGTTATCTTATTGGTACATTTCTAAGTGGGGGAGATCATTAAGGAGAAATTGAAAAGGAATAATCTAGTAGCGATACCATAGTTCATCTGGAGGATTAAGATGGAGTTATAACAACCATGGAAGGGAAAAGGAGTGGAAGGAACCAAATGAATAGTACGGGTGGCCATAGGTGTAGATGTTGGACTAGCATCCACGATTTGAAACAAGTTAGAGGAATTAAATCCGAAACGAGCTCAAGATCATAACTATCAAAAGCCAATTAATGATCAATGAATTTGGGGACCAAATTCTCTTAAGTGGGGGAGGGTGTAGCACCCCGGAAATTTTAATTACATAAAAATTCAAATAAATGGAAATAAATAATTTCCATAATATCGGAGTATTTAAAACATACGTATCATTATCGTATGTGCTAAAACACATCGGAAAATTCCGTAAAAATTATAAATCAACCCTAAATATTATTACTAAATGTTTCACAAAGAAATTTGTGCCAAGAAAAATCAGATCATCCAAGTTTAAAGTGTTTCGCGACTTATTACCGTAATTCATGAATAAGTCGGAAAATCATTATCACACATACTGGAATGAGTTAGAAAATTAAATAAAAATCATAAATGGACTTCAAATAATATCCTATAATGACCCATCAAGAAATTTGGTTCAATAAAAATCATTTGGGCTAGGTTTAAGAGTTATTGCGACCGATTATCTAAATAAGGAAACAAGTCGGAAAACTGTTAACACGGAAATACGACGCAATCAAAAATTAAATAAAAGTCTTGGGAGACTTCCAACATTATATATTGATGACCCATTATCATAATCAGGCCAATGGACAACATTTGGCCCAAAAATCAAATAAAGCTAGAAAATACATAGAAATTCGTAACCATAAATAAGCTGAAATTAAAAAGAGGCAATTAGAGTTGAATTGGGATGCAATCATGCATTCATGGCAACCCAAATTCGTGCCTAACTATGAGGGGAGGTTTCCTAATGCCTCACACACTCAAAGGGAGGAGGAAATCATCAAAAATAGGAAACCAAACATGCCAATCCCGAAATCCTCTTTTCCTAGTTATAATAGGACTCCTAAACACCATGGTTACTTAAATACTCTTCACCCAAACCCTAGGAACGAATTTAGAACTTGCTAGGGTCGTGTGGAGGAGCTCTTGGTGGCTGAGGAGCTGTGGAACGACCACAAGAAGCCGTTCTTCTTCCCCTTCTCATCTGCTGCGACCTGCACAAACCACTCTCTTGAAGTCGACCAAAGGTAGGTTTTCTCGGGCCAAACCTTAACATATCCTATACCAATGTGTAGAGCATCAAGTTAGCTTTCATTTCCCACTGGTTTCATCGAATTTCATTTAGTAGATCTTGATTTATAAGCGTTTTGCAAAAGTCGCGCACTGTCAGGGCTTTTCCCGTTCTTAATATGTTTGACGTGATTCAAGACCGAATTAGAGTAAAATCTTAACATGGAAGTTATTCTACTTGATGTCACGATCATCTTTCATGTTGAACGTTTTGTCTAAATCTCATTAGTTAGAGAGTTATGAAGCCCGTAAGAGAGTCATGCATAATACTGTGTTTTCGGGTTTGCAGTTAGCCTTAGGTTATTCCTGTTTTTCTTGAGATTTAAGACCGAAGTAGGTCAAGACTCCAACATGAAAGTTCTTTTATTAGTCGTTAGGGTCATCTTTCATGTTAAAGGTTTTGTGTAAATGTCATTAGTTTGAGAGTTATAAACTTCGTAATAGAGTCATGCATGATACTGCGTTTTTCTGGTTGCATTTAACTTTAAGTTCTTCATGTTTTTCACAAGGGCAAAGACCGAATTAGGTAAAACCCCCAACATCAAAGTTCTTCCAATAGATGTCCTCGACATTTTCTATGTTGAAAGTTTTGTCTAAAGGTCAGCATATAGAGAGATATAGGCGTTTCATGAATATCGCTCCTGTGTCAAAACATGGTAAGTCTGAACCAAGAGCATGTCAGATCCCAGTCGGACTCAGGCGCAGATCCTGTGAATGCGACGGCTCGATGTGTCGCCTTCCGAGGTCTCGTCGCGACAGCCCGACATGTCGCGACCTGATTGCGACAAGACCGTTGTCGCGATCATGCTGCCTGAATCGGACCGCCCCAGTCGCGTTCTTCACAACTACCTGTCGCCTTCCTTATAGGGATATGTCGCGATCTCAGAACTTTACCTGAAACCACGTGTTTTCCTGCATAGTTTTTCGCATATACCCAAGATCTGTTTAAATATGATATTTACTGTGTAAGTTGCATGTCTTGGGTCTAATCCTTACATGATTGTTGTTTAATGGCTTAAAAGCGATTAACCCATTTAAAAAGCTTTAATTACATGAATGCTATTCTAAGTGCTCCTTAAATATTATGATCCATTCGT
Organism: Colocasia esculenta; assembly: GCA_014218235.1. Taxonomy (NCBI): domain Eukaryota; kingdom Viridiplantae; phylum Streptophyta; class Magnoliopsida; order Alismatales; family Araceae; genus Colocasia; species Colocasia esculenta. The sequence goes on from CM024757.1 coordinate 100,850,013, forward strand.
GCTACTTGTGATTTAATCTTCCTACTGTTCTTCCACGTTTAAATGATAAGAGTTATCATAAAATCTTGCAAACCATGATGAGTTAAAGTGCATAGTTTTATTCCATGTTATATTGTCAAGTGCTTCCTGCGAGTTTGAGACCGATGGTTTGAGAATTGAGACACGCGTACCGCACTACACACTAGCACTGTTAGGTAGCCTTTTCTTGGGAAATTGGAAACTCTCTACCGGTCATTCCGAATCGGTAGACTAGCGACCTTTTCACCAAGGCCTCCGTAAATCTCCTCTGACCATGGATTCCCACATGGCCGACGAGTTGGTTGTACCATTGAAGTTCCCTGGAGATAGCGTGCACTTCCTTTCTCTTCTTAATCTCGTGAGTGTGACTTACAAACTAGACTAAAGCCATTAATGTAAAGATTGAACGAAAGTATAAATTGTACCGTTATGCTGCCGAATTTATCTCTTGACCATTGTTCTCATGAAATCATGTTCAATTTAATTATTACTTCTTCTCATCATCATCATGAACATGACATTACACATGCTACGTTTTGAAACTCTCATTGGCCATTATTAATGACTGTGGGTATCTACATTTAAAAATTTAAGTGAGATGCTGACAGGGCACGGCGTGTGTCCAAGGGCTCCAATCTAGCCCCAATGACGGCGAGTCATAGATATACTGTTAACCATGGGGTATAATGATTACTGGCGTTGCATCTGCGCTGGGAAAATCGTGCGTGCGTGTTGAATGATAGATACATAACCACATACACGTGTCCTGGTGTACATTCTTGATGGATCTTTTCTTGGTGTACATTGGTGTCTACGTGCCTGATTAGTGTTACTTGATCGTGCTTGTGAAATCTTGCTTGCTTGCTTGCGTGATATGGCCATCCTGCATTTAATGCAATTAGTGATATCTTGCGTTCTTGAAAGCTATTAACATCAAGTGAAATCTTGCGTGCTTGTACAAAGTGATCTATTTCTAGTTCTCTCTTGTCATCTTGTTCATCAATCTTATTCTATCATGATCTCTCTCTCTAGCTTGTTTTTATATCATGTTTTAACGAGTTTTTATTCGTACATGCATATCATTCATCGTACTTGCCTAGTTCTAAAATGTTAATCACTTATATCATTGCCCGCACATTGAGATATAAATCCTACTGGGCTAGTTTGCTCATTCCCTACTTTTACCCAATCTAGGTGACTATGAAGTGCAAGAGGAAGAGCAAGTCGAGGATGGGAATGCGTCCGAGTGAAGAGCGTCCCAAACATGAGTCTATCTATAGTTAGTTTATTTTGAGTGTTAGATCAATGTAGTAGGAAGTGAGGCATTATGTACTTTTGTTTTTATTGAGTCTTAGTCCTGTAATAGTTTCTATTTGAAATATAATGAGTTGAGATTCGAATACAATTTATATTGAGTTCAACATATGGGCCCTATTGTGATGTTGTGTTGATATACATTTAGTGCACGCTAGCTAGAGGCTTATTTGCCGACTGTCCACGTCTCGGAATATCGACTCGAATTCTTCGAATTAATATCCGCTGCGTAATTCTCGGGACGTGACAGTGTGCGATGGCGGCTGGGGGGGGGGGGGGGCGTCACGAGGTTTCTTCTGCTAAATCCCGCGGGAGTAGTTCTCACAAAAGTTAACTTTCCCCCAAAATATCTATGTATTCTAATGATATAATATAGCTAATAAATATGCTGCAAAAGATAATGGTCATTGATTAGAATAATTAGTAGCCAATATTTAAAAAAGCTGTTTATTAACAGCTATTATTATTGCTATTAATGTAATAGTCACGGTAACTATCTAGTAGTTTTATTAGAAGCTATTTTGTGAAAAATGCTATTAATTAGTAGCAAATATAAATTGGCTGCCAGATAAATTGCTGCTAAAAATCAAATTTGGCGTAGTGTCTATTCATTCAAATCACACAATTACACATCAGATCTGTGAATTGCAATTCTAAATTGATCTCTGATTCAAAGCATTTTTCAAATTGTTTAAGCTTCCGCAGTAATTGGTCTATATCTATTCAACCCCCCCCCCCCCCCTTCTAGATCTGGTCCATCCCATATTCGATCCTTCAATTGGTATCAGAGAGGGTTCATATCTGCATATGATCTAATTTGAGTGGTTCTGTCTGTTCTCTGTGTCTCACTTGCTTGTTGTTTAAGTGTTTCTTTCACTGTATTTCATCATGCTCAATGGATTATAGAGTTTTTATTGCTGAAGGTCATTCCATCAATAGGCCACCATTTTTCAATGGGACTGATTACTCCTATTGGAAAAATCGCATGCAAGTCTTTCTTAGAGCCCATAATTATGAGATTTGGAGGGTAGTTGAGGTAGGTCCTTATGAGAACCAGGGAGAAGAGGAAACCTAGACTAGGGAACAAATTAGGAGGGCCACACTTAACTACAGTGCCATGAACATGCTTCAATGTGCAGTCCATCCAAAAGAGTATTCAAGAATATCCATGTGCAAATCTGCTAAGGAGATGTGGGATAAGCTTGAATTGTTGTATGAACGAACATCCCAAGTAAAAGAAACCAAAGCAAACATACTTGTTTCTGAATATGAATTATTCATGATGAAATTTGATGAATCAATTTCTGAAATGTTTGCCAGGTTCATGATAATTGTCAATGGACTGAAGGCTCTAGGTCAAGACTACACTGATGCTGATTTGATAAGAAAGATCTTGCACTCTCTTTCATCTATCTGGCACACCAAGGACACAGTTATTGAAGATTCTAAAGATTTATCCAAAATCTCTTTGGATGAACTCATAGGATCTTTAATGACATATGAAATAAACTTGAAAAGAAATGAAGAGCATATAATCAAGACCAAACCAGTAGCACTTAAAGCTTCATCAAGTAACAAGGATAAAAGTCAAGAGAAATCAAGTTCTGATGAGTCTGAGTCAAATGAGGATGAACTTGCCCTCATGACTAGGCAATTCAGAAAATTTCTAAAATATAGAAAAGGAAAACTCAATGGGAAGAAGAAATTTTCATCTGGAAAAAGAAATATTTCTTCTTCAAATGTCAATTCAAATAGAAATCAAAGAACCACGAAGTTATAATTTGCTACAGGTGCAACAAACCAGGACACATGAAAGGAGAATGTCCTGCGAACAAGAAGGACAAGTACAAGAAGATCAACAAACTGAATAAGCCTAAAGCAATGGTTGCAACTTGGTCAGATGATGATCCAAGTGAGGATGAAGAAGAGAAGTCCTCAAGCACTGAAAGTGAAGATATATGCTTTATGGCTAACAGTACTGATGGAAAGGTAAGTACATCTTTTGAGGATTATACAATTGATGATTGGCAAGATGCTCATTCTTAACTAGTTGAAAAATATTCTGAAACAAGGAAAGAAAATAAGCATCTAAAGAAGAAAATTGAAAACATCTTGCATAACCATTTCTCAAACAGAAGAATTTCTGAATTGGAAAATGAAGTGTCTGAGCTTAATGAAGAAAAGGAAAGCCTTCTAAATGAAATTGATGAGCTCAAACTTGCATCCCAAAAAGCCAGTAATGACTTTAAAAAACTGTCTGAAGAATTGGAATTGCAACAAAAAGAAAAACAACAAGGTGTTGATGAAATCAAAACTTTAGAAAACCAGTTGAAAGAAAAAGAACAAGTCATTGAAACATTCACCAAAGGAAAAGACAACCTTGATGCCTTCTTAGGAACAAGAATGAAATCTGTAACACATGGACTAGGATTTAACACACAAAAATCCAAGAATGACAAATCTGGTGAAATGAGGGAAAAAGCACCCTTAATAAAATTTGTTAGAAGTCCTAGTCCTAACAAAAACAAAAACAAGCAAGTGTCAAACAACACATCCAAAATCTTGAAAAATCAGAACAAAAAGAAACCAAACAGGTCAACACACTTGACTGCTGAGTCGACACCAGTCAAAGACAGGTCGACCTACTCAAGTTCAAAAACCACCAACCAGTCAAATAAAAAATCAAATAAAAACTTGAAAAACAACAAAAACACAAAAGGAAACATTCATGACAAGCTTTGGACTTCCAAGACAACACATCAAGATGAGTGGATCAATTCTTGGAACCAATGGTATCACAATCCTTTTTGGTACCATTCTCAATTTTTTTATCCAAATTTCTCAATGTACCAACAAAATCCTTGGTTTGGACCTCCACAAATGAATGATCATTTCCAAATGCATAACCTTCATCCTCATGAGAAAAAGAACACAGGTGTTTTCATTCCAAAAGGAAATACTAAAATGAAAAAGACAAATAACACCTCTGAAACAAAACAAAAGCAAAAAACAAATCAGATTTGGATTAGAAAAGATTTGTTGTCCATATTCAAACAAACTAATGGTCCCAACAATGTTTGGGTACCAAAATCTTCTCTTCACTGATTTGATTTTGCAGGAAAGTCGTGCACCCAACTCAAATGTTTGGTTTCTTAATAGTGGGTGTTCACGACACATGACAGAGACAAAACTAAATTTTCATTCCTGATTGAAAAGGAGGGAGGATCTGTCACATTTGGAGGTAAAAATAACGGAAAAATCATTGGATCTGGAAAGGTTGGTCAATCTTCCTCAAACTCAATTGAAAATGTTTTGTTAGTTGATGATCTGAACTACAATTTGCTAAACATTAGCCAACTGTGTGACAATGGTCACAAAGTGTGTTTGAATCAGATTTTTGCAGAATAATTGACTCCTCAACTGACAAAGTAAAATTCTTTGGAAAAAGACAAGATAATGTTTACATGATCAACCTTGATAAAAACTTTGCTGAAAATATCTGTTTAGTTGCAAATAAAGATGAAATTGCATGGACTTGGCACAAAAGACTTGGTCATGCAAGTTTCAAAACAATAAACAAACTTTTAAGGCTAAATTTGGTAAAAGGACTTCTTGAATCTTTTCCAAATGTAGAGAATCAACTTTGTGGGATTTGTGCCCAAGGAAAACAAACCAGAAAATCTTTTAAAACCTTCAATAATGTACTCACATCTAAACCACTAGAATTACTTCATATGGACATTTTTGGCCCAACAAGGATTCTAAGTCTTAGTGGCAAAAGATATGGGTTTGTCATTATTGATGATTTCACTAGATTTACATGGGTTATCTTTTTATCCCACAAAAGTGATGCTTGTCTAGAATTCAGGAATTTCTATACCACTGCCTTAACTGGTTTTTCTCATAAAATCAAAAACATTTTAACTGATCATGGGGGTGAATTTGAAAATAAATCCTTTTCTGATTTATGTGCTGAACTTCACATTTCCACAAATTCTCTTCTCCAAGAACTAAAGAACAAAATGGAGTTGGGAAAGGAAAAATAGAACTCTTGTGGAAATGGCTAGATCCATGCTCTTGGAAAGTAAATTGCCCAAATCCTTCTGGGCTGAAGCTGTAAATACAGCAAATCACATGCTCAACAGAGCATTGGTCAGACCAAAAATCAGAAAAACCCTTATGAACTGTTGAAAAACAAAAAGCCAACTTTATCTTATTTTAAAGTCTTTGGGTGTAAATGTTTTGTACAGAACAACAATAAAGAAAATCTTGATAAATTTGATGCTAAAAGTCATGAAGCCATCTTTATTGGCTATTCTGAAATTTCAAGAGCTTTTAGAGTTTACTCTCTCAAAAACAAAATAGTTGAAGAATCTCCACATGTAGTCTTGATGAAAATTCCTTTTCAACTCATTATTCTAAATCTTGCAGGGACTCTCAAGATAATGAAGAGGATGACTTCATTGTTGATTCTTCACCAACTGTTGAGGAGAATGAAGACTTCTGTGAAAATTTGAACAATCACTCACCTACCCCAAGTGGATCAGGTAATGTTGTTCCAAATTTAAATGCACCTCAACAAGTAATTTCTGAACCCAGATTTTTGAAAGATCACCCAATAGAGAATGTTGTTGGCAATGTGCATGATAGGGTTAGAACAAGATCATCCTTCTTGAATGCAATTCATGAAGACCCACTAGTACTAATCTCCCAAATTGAACCCAAATCAATTTATGAAGCTCTAATGAGTGCAAATTGGATCAATGCAATGCATGATGAACTTCATCAATTTGACAGAAATCAAGTGTGGGAATTAGTACCTAGACCTAGTGACCAATCTGTCATTGGCACTAGATGGGTATTTAGAAATAAATTGAATGAAAATGGTCAAGTCATAAGGAATAAAGCTAGACTAGTTGCCAAGGGGTACAATCAAGAGTTTGGAATTGATTTTGAAGAGTCTTATGCCCCTGTAGCTAGACTAGAAGCTGTGAGAATATTCTTGCTTTTGCATCATCATTGAAATTTAAAGTTTCCAAATGGATGTCAAAAGTGCATTTTTGAATGGATACATCAAAGAAATGTTTTTGTAGAACAACCTACAGGTTTTGAAAATGAAAAATATCCTGATCATGTTTTCAAGCTTCATAAGGCTCTCTATGGTCTTAAGCAAGCTCCAAGAGCTGGTATGATCGATTGAGTTCTTTCTGTTGGAAAATGGATACTCTAGAGGTAATGTTGATCAAACTTTGTTCACAAAACTATAAATAAACAAATAATTCTGTCCAAATTTTGTTCATGACATAATTTTTGGATCCACAAATAAAAGCCTGTGCACTGAATTTGCAAATCAAATGAAAACTGAATTTGAAATGAGCTTAATGGGAGACTTAAAATTTTTCTTGGGACTGCAGGTTAACCAAACCAGTGAGGGATCTTCATAAGCCAAACCAAGTATGTCAAAACCTTTGTAGTTATGATTAAAAAAAACCAATACAACATGTAGGTTCTTTAAGTCTAGGTTCATTTGCACTTGGTTTGACTAGTTCATGGAGTATAACATTGTGTATGGCGATTTTCCGAAGTCTCGCCACAGTAAGGCTTTCCCGTTCTTCTTATTATGCACGTGATTCGAGACCAAATTTGACTAAACTTTCTTCATGAAAGTTCTTCTACATGAAGTCATCATCTTCTATGTTGGATGTTTTGTCCAAAAGTCTTTAGTTAGAGAGTTATAAGTATGGTAAGAGAGTCTCTGCATGATACTGCGATTTCAGGTTACACTTGACTTTTGTTCTTCACATATTTTCTCGAGATTCAAGACCGAATTTGATCGAATCTCCAACATAAAAGTTCTTCTACTAGTTGTCCTCGTTATCTTTCGTGTTGAACATTTTGTCTAAATGTCATTCGTTAGAGAGTTATAAGAGGTGGAAGTGAATCACTGCATGAGATGTGTTTTCTGGTTACACCTAACTCATTTTTTTTGTTCTGGAAGGGCACTAGTGTCGACACTATTTGATCTAGTGTCGACACACTGTCCAAAACAGCCCAGAAGGTGTTCTGGGAAGCTCTCTAGTGTCGACACTACCTGATCTAGTGTCGACACACTATCCCAGTTTGACCCAGAAAGTTTCTGGGAGCTGATCTAGTGTCGACACTACCCGATCTAGTGTCGACACACTGTCCCATATGGCCAGAAGGTTTTCTGGAAGCTGTCTCTAGTGTCGACACTACTGATCTTGTGTCGACACTACTGACCTTTTTGCCTTGTATTTGAAGCACTGTGTCGACACTACTGATCTAGTGTGACGAACTACTTGACCAGTTTGACATTATTTTGTCTTGTGTTTGAGGCATTGTGTCGACACCACTTGATCTAGTGTCGACACTACCCTTACAAGAAATTTGCATATTTTGGGTCTGATCATTCATGATGTCTACTAGAATGTGCATGATGTTAGATAGTATGCATGGACCTAAAATAAATCAACCATTGAAAAATAGTAATGATTGAATACGATTCTAATGTGTAAATGTGTTGATCTTAAGTCCATTGGATTATCTTGTGATCTTGCTTATTGTCAATTGATAAGATAAGAATATGATATGAATGTGGGGATGAATACATGTTAGTAGGACATGTTAGTGGTGTTAATGTTATGATTTGCATATGAGTTTCATGCTTACATGTTTCCCGGTGTTCAATAATTATTTGTCTATGTACATGTTAGGAAAGCACTGTTCTACATACGGTCTGTCTTTAGAAAACATCCTCATGTCAAGACATTAATGACCTATGAAACATAAGATACGTCGTTATCCTACCTTGTTCTTTTGAGCTGTTTGTCATTCCTTGACTCTATGAATGATCATGTTACTTTTACTACGAGCTTGTTATTGAAACTCTGTGGCCATAATATGAATCTGTTTGTTCGGCATAACGTGGGACTCCGGTCCAAAACTTGATCCAATGCCTGTGTAATAGGGGCCCTGTCTGGTCTTGGGGAAGAGCGCCCCAACGTACTTATTAACCGCGGGAGTATGGACTCTTGGTGCTTGGCATAGCACAAACAAACAAGCAAGATTGTGAAAATGTGCCTCCTGTTTGACATGATAAGTTTGACTTGACATGATATGATACGTCTGTTCATGTGAACACATGAGATCTGTTTGAATATGGCCAATCTCTTCTGATATGATTTTTTTCTTGAAATATCTGTCCACGGTATATGAACTCGACATTTGATCTGATAAGATATCCGTCCTACTTTGCTATTCAACTTGTTAGAAAAGCATGCAATGTCATCATATTCATATGCATATCTGCCTATTTAAAATGTTAATCATGTATACCAGTGCCCGCACGTTATTGAGATGTAAATCCTACTGAGCTAGTTCGCTCACCCCTATCATCTTGCCCTTTTTCAGGTAGTGATGAAGAACCAGTGGAGTCAGATGGGACAGGGCAAGAGTGACGAGCTCCTGTCATATGAATAGTTGTCAGTTTAAGAATAGAAATTTAAGTAATTGATGTATTAGAGAAACATTGTTATTTGATTAATAAACCTTTTCAGTTGATTCTTCTTATGTGAGGTTGTATCTAGTTGAATGGTATGAAATAAGGTATACTTTTGGTGACCATATTATAGTCTCGAATGTGATATTATATTCAATTGTGACTCTGCGCTATTCAACTGTGATACGCCGGTTTGTATCGTTCACGTCCCCGGGTATTTATTCCGCTGCTAAATATCGGGGCGTGACAGTTGGTATCAGAGCCTTAACTTTAGGGTCCAAGGGGATAGGATCATAGAATGAAACTAGATCACACGAGTCAAAAACCTATCGTACCTAATGTGAGCTTGGGTAGAGCCATGGGAATAGAAGACACATGTGATATAATTAGATGACTGACTTATATTATTATCTTGAAGGTGCTTATTACCTCAATGGCCGCTGAACGTGCCCAGGCTAGGAGCATGCAACAAACAATGCAGAACTTGACTCAGGCTATCCTGCAAGCCACCCAGGGTGGAGGTAACCGTGGAGCCGGTGATCTCCATCGGAATTTTCGGAATATGGATCCGCCTAGGTTTGAAGGGAGTACTGACCCAGATGTTGCTGAACACTGGGTTAAGGAGATTGAAAGGATATTCAGGGTTATGCAATGCACGGACCGGAACAAGGTACTGTTGGCAACTTTCCAATTGGAAAAGGATGCTAGAGCATGGTGGGAGTTGGTAGAAGCAACACTAAATGGCCAGCAGCTAACATGGGCTCAGTTCATTGAGCACTTCAACACCAAGTACTTCTCGGAGAGGGTGCAGGAACGGAAAGCAGCCGAATTTGTGGCTTTAAAGCAGAGAGGACTCAATATGGCCGAGTATGAGGCCCAATTCTTTCGTCTGTCCCGATATGCTGCTCACTTGATTGGGACAGAAAGGATGAAGGCAAAATGCTTTCTGAATGGCTTGAGGCCCCAGTTCATCACTCAACTGGCGCCAATGGACATTCAAACCTATGCCGACATGGTAAAGAAGGCTCAGTTACTGGAAGATGCCATGGAGACTGCTGAAAGAATTAAGGGAAAATCTGTGAAACGGGAGCAAGTGTCTTCTGCTGGAAGGTATCAGCTGACTATTGGGAAGAAAAGGCCTAGTGGCGGAGTAAATGAACCAGCGGACAAAAAGCCGAAGGAGATAGGTAAGCAGATAGTGGTGACAACGGGAGAAAGGTGCAAACATTGTGATAGAGCTGGTCATCGGTCTGAGCAATGCTGGAGAGCGCATGAGAGATGCCTGCGCTGTGGTAGTCGTGACCATAGGATCTCAGACTGCCCAATACTGAAGAAACAAGCCCCTCAGGACAAGCGTCCGAATGGACAGAAGAGGCAAGGCCGACTGCAAGCTATCCATGAACCAGAAACTGCTGAAGAAGGAGGTATCGTGGAAGGTACAGTTACTATTCCTTCCTGACCCGCATATGTTCTCTTTGATACGGGAGCTACGCATTCCTTCATATCTCAAACATTTGTTGATACCCTACCTGTGAAACCCGTCCCAATGAAATCCAGAATAGTTGTGTCAACCCCGATTGGTCCTGGCACCAATCTTACAAACCATATGCCATCCAGTGAAGTGTTGATAGACACCCAAAACCTACTAGCAAATTTAATATGTATGGACATGGCGGGGTATGATGTGATACTGGGAGCAGACTGGATGTCTGAACATGGGGCTAGTATCAACTGCAGGAGAAGTCGGGTAACCTTTAGCCAGTACCCAAAACTAGTGTTCACAGGGGATAGAAACCGCAGGAGATTGTCACTTATCTCTGCACTACAAGCCAAAGGATGATGAGGAAAGGTTGTATGGCCTTTCATGCTGTTGTGGTCATCGCAAAGAATGAAGTCAAAGTTGAGGACATCCATGTCGTCAGCGAATACGCTGATGTTTTCCCCGAAGACTTGCCAGGAATTCCTCCTGAGCGAGAGGTCAATTTTACCATCGAGTTGGTCCCTGGAGCAGCACCAGTATCTAGGGCACCATATAGAATGTCCCCCGCAGAACTGAAGGAATTAAAAGAGCAACTGATGGAACTGTTAGAGAAGGGTTTCATCCGACCTAGCACATTGCCATGTGGTGCACCTGTCCTCTTCGTCAAGAAGAAAGATGGGTCGATGAGGCTATGCATAGATTATAGACAACTAAATCAGTTAACCATCAAGAACAAATACCCTCTGCCAAGGATTGATGAGTTGTTTGATCAATTATCTGGAGATAGATACTTCTCTAAAATAGATCTCAGATCCGGTTATCATCAATTGAGGATCAAAGGAGAAGACATTCACAAGACTGCCTTCCGAAGCAGGTATGGGCATTATGAATTTATTGTTATGCCTTTCGGACTAACGAATGCCCCTGCAATTTTCATGCAGTTGATGAATAGCATTTATCGCCCATATCTTAATAAATTTGTGGTGGTATTCATCGATGATATATTAATCTATTCCAAGACAAGGGAAGAGCATGAGGAGCATTTGAGGATCTCATTACAGATTTTAAGGGAGAACAAATTATATGCCAAGCTAAGAAAATGTGAATTTTGGCTTGAGGAAGTATCCCTTTTAGGACATGTGGTAACCAAAGATGGTATCGCTGTTGATCCATCAAAGGTGGAGGCTGTAACGACCAAGAATCCGCATTACCAGTAACAACCAGTAACCCGAATTCTGACCCGCTAACCCACGAGACAAGTTCGGAAGGGTAGGAAGTGAAGTCCGAGGAGACTATATGTAAGAAGATACACAACATGTAAAGCTGTAAAATTCCACTATATGAACATATCATTTACATCTCAGAGTGTGAGCAAAGTACAGAGCACAGAAGTACAACAAAAAGGTACTACTCACTGCAGCTAGGGAGCACCAACACCGGAGTGGCTAGACTCGCCTGGAACGGGAGTCGACGAAGACCCACCTGAAAGGGAAGGGAGTGAGTCTCAAGAAAAGAGACCCAGTAGGGAAAAGTAACCCCACCGGCAACAGAACTAAAGTGCAGAAAGTAAAAACTGAAAGTAAGTACACGTCGCACCACAGCACAAAACTATAAACCTCGCGGCTCAGTAACACACACTCACACACACAGCAAGTAGGACTCAGCTAGGGTCTGTGGCTCGGCGTCCCGTCACCACAGAGGCTCTCAACCCCAGCAACGTGTGCACACTACAGACGCTCTCTCTCGCATCTGGTCCACGACCGGTTTTTCCCCTATGCTTGACCCTAGCGGCAGAGAAGGGGCTCCACGGAGATCGGCTCAGAACCATTACAAGGAGTACGCACAGGATAGAGTCGCACTCGACGTCCTGGCTTACTAGCGGAGGATAACCACACACTAGTCGTCTAGACGGAGTCGCACCCACGCCTAGGTAACACAACAGAAATGGGTACACGGTAACGCAACGCGCGTACAACAGACGGAACACACTCAACGACTGAAACCCCGTACAGTAAGTAAACACCTCGTGCCACAATCAACTACTCAAATGCACAGGCGGAGTCACACTCTAAGCCTAGCCCACATGTGCTATTAGGATGGACATCACATGTCAATCGCCTCTAAACACACAACTCAAGTCTTTTGGGACACAGGAGATTAACGGCCACATCGATTGCCGCCAATAAGAGGTAAACGACACCCCTCATGACGTTAACAGTAACTAAACGGCAATCGACCTTGTCGTTTAAATCATCCCTGAAGATCTCAACGTCAACAGATGTGGACGTTAAGCTTTTCAGTCCCCCAAACCCAGAACTGAACCGAATCAGTTCAAATGGGCAGAAATACTCAACAGAATTCCGACTGATGGAGGGAAACACTTCCTCTCATCAATCCACACTACCAGAACATCATAATCAAACATTCTAACACCTAGATTGTTCAATTCACCCTCAATTCCGGCATGATACAACCCAAACCCTAAACCATGATTTGCACACCAATTCACTTAATTGGGCATGCTGGTTTGCTGGGGAAGGTTATAGGGGTTAAGTCCTTACCTCAGAAAGCTTAAACAATCCCCGAACAGCCACTACTCGCACCGGATTCCCTCGAAGACTCCGCGTGAATCGCACCAAAACCACACGTTTCCTGCCCGATCAAGAAACGCCACACGATCCAGGGCCTTCCCACGAGCTCAAATCACCCAACAGAAGCTGTGGAAAACAAGGAAAAGCAAAGGTGGAAGAAAGGAGAGGAGAAGAGAAGAAGGAACTCTGCTCTCGGGCTGCCCTATTTCAACAGGACTGGCTAGTCGACGTCAACATCTCTGATCGCCTATTGAACCGCCTACAGACTGACGTCCAGATCCCATGTCGCTAAGTTCAACATCAGACGTCCACATCGCTAGACGCTGACTCTGACTCAACGGCAACCCCTTGCCGTCAACCACACAGGACCTCTAACAGACCCAATAAGGATCCACTAAAGACCCGAGACCTTACAGCCCTCCCCCCTTAAGGAATTTTGCCCTCAAAATTCAAACAACACAAGGAAAGAAGACTCACCAAAGAGGTACGGAAACTGCTCGCGCATTTCGTCCTCCCGCTCCCATGTCGACTCACCACCGGAGTGCCGCTGCCACGCAACACAAACTAAAGGGAGTGTCTTGTTCCTCAACCTCTGAACTCGGCGATCCTCAATGTGCAACGGAAACTCTGGTACAGTCAACATTGGAGTCACCTCAGACCACTCTGCACTCTGCAGAACGTGAGACTCGTCAGAAAGGTATCTCTGAAGCATCGACACGTGAAACACATCGTGGACTGCTGCCAACTCTGACGGAAGCTCAAGTCTGTACGCCAAACCTCCGACACGCTCAGAAATGGTGAAAGGCCCAATAAAGCGAGGACTCAACTTTCCACGCTTACCGAACCTCACCACTCCCTTCATAGGAGACACACGAACAAACACCTGGTCTTCTACCTGAAACTCGAGCGGTTGCCTGCGCTGATCTGCTTAACTCATCTGCCGACTCTGAGCTGACTGAAGCCTCTGTCTCACAAGCTGAACTACCTCAACTGACTGCTGAACCAACTCTGGCCCCATGACAACCCGTTCGCCAACCTCGAACCAGTCAAGAGGAGTGCGACACACTCATCCGTACAAAGCCTCATATGGTGCCAAACCGATACTGGAGTGATAACTATTATTATATGCAAACTCGACCAACGACAAGTGAGCTGTCCACGACCCCTGCCACTCCAGACAACAAGCTCTAAGCATGTCCTCCAAAGTCTGGATAGTCCTCTCTGACTGACCGTCTGACTGAGGGTGGTAGGCGGAACTAAAATCCAACTCTGTCCCCATAGCTCTCTGGAAACTGTGCCAGAACCCAGAAGTGAAGCGAGGATCCCTGTTTGACACAATAGAGATCGGCACTCCATGCAAAGGAACAATCCGCTCTATGTACAACGTGGCCAACCTACTCACACTCCAACTAGTCCTGACAGGCAAGAATCTAGCAGTCTTCGTCAATCTGTCCACAAGAACCCAAATGCTGTCAAAACCTCCAACTGTCCTCGGCAAACCACAAACAAAGTCAGTCGTCACGTGGTCCCACTTCCACATCGAAATCTCTAACGGCTGCACAAGTCCTCCTGGACGCTGATGTTCGGCCTTCACCTGCTGACAGACCAAACACCTAGCAACAAAAGCCGCTATGTCTTTCTTCATCCCAGGCCACCAAAACTGACGTCTCAACCTGTGGTACATCTTGGTCGCCTCTGGATGAATAGAGTACCTGAGAACCATGTGCCTGCTGCAACACGACTCTCCTGATAGACTCCTCAACAGGAACATAGAGTACTACTCGGAACCTAACAGTCCCGTCCTCACAAAGCTCAACCTCTGGGAGAAGCAACACACTGTGCAACTCGGGATCTGCCTGCTGAGCCTCAGCAACCTGTCTCACAACGGCGGGAGTTGCTAACAAACTGCCCAACACACACTGACGACGACTGGATGAAACTCTGAAAGACCCCTCTGTCGCAGACTGCGACAACTGCCACTCTCTAAGCATCAGATAACTCATCTGTGCTTTCCTACTCAAGGCATCTGCAACTACATTCGCCTTTCCAGGCTTATACTCAATGCTGAAATCATAGTCCTTCAGATATTCCATCCATCGACGCTGCCTCATATTCAGATCCCTCTGAGAAAACACATATCTCAAACTCTGGTGGTCGGTACGGACTACAAAACTCACTCCGTACAGGTAAAGACACCAAATCTGCAAAGCAAACACCACAGCTGCAAGCTCTAGGTCGTGGGTCGGGTAACTCTCCTCGTGGGGCTTAAGCTAGCGAGACGCATAGGCCACCACTCGGCCTTGCTGCATCAAGACTGCACCCAAACCAACATCTGAAGCATCTGTGCAAACCTCAAAACCCTCCTCACTTGAAGGTAAGGCAAGAACTGGCACCGACGTAAGCAGTCGCTTCAACTCTATGAAGCTCTGCTCACACTGCTCCGACCACAAAAACGGAACTCCCTTTCTCGTCAACCGAGTCAAGGGTGCAGCAACCTGAGAAAAATCTCGAACAAACCTGCGGTAGTAACCTGCTAAACCCAGAAAGCTACGAATCTCAGACACAGATCTGGGACTCTCCCACTGCAAAACTGCCTCAACCTTCGCTGGATCCACAGAAACTCCCTCACCTGAGATCACGTGCCCCAAAAAGTAAACCTGTTGTAGCCAAAACTCACACTTACTAAGTTTGGCATACAACTGGTGCTCTCGCAAGGTCTGCAACACGATTCTCAGGTGCTCGGCGTGCTCCTCCTCCGAAGCGGAGTACACCAGAATGTCGTCAACAAACACTACGACAAACCGGTCCAAGAACTGGTGGAACACCCGGTGCATCAGATCCATGAAGGCTGCTGGAGCATTGGTGAGCCCAAACGGCATCACCAAAAACTCAAAGTGTCCATATCTGGTCCGAAAAGCAGTCCTCTCAATGTCCGAATCTCTAATCCGCAACTGATAGTAACCCGACCTCAAGTCAATCTTCGAGAAGACACGAGCAGACTGAAGCTGATCAAAGAGATCATCAATTCTAGGCAAAGGATACCTATTCTTGATGGTCACTTGATTTAGCTTCCTATAATCGATACATAACCTCAGGCTACCATCCTTCTTCCGGACAAACAAAACAGGTGACCCCCACGGAGAAAAGCTAGGACGAATATAGCCCTTCTCCAACAACTCCTCAAGCTGCCTCTTCAACTCCCACAACTCTGCTGGTGCCATACGGTACGGTGCCTGAGCAAAAGGTACAGTGCTAGGAACCAACTCTAAAGTAAACTCAATCTCTCTCTCTGGTAGTAGACCAGGCAACTCTTCTGGAAAAACATCCGGAAACTCACACACTATGGGAATGTCCCCCACTCCCGAGGCAATCTGGTCAAGAGTCACTGCAGAAACTAGGAAACCCTGACAACCAGAAGCAAGTAACCTCCCTGCCCTCAAAGCAGAAACTAAAAAGCGAGAAGTAAGAGGTACGATACCCTGGAAGTAGAACTCCGCTTCCCCAGGTATCCGCAAGTGCACCCTCTTCTTCTGGCAATCCATCACTGCACCATACCGCTCTAACCAGTCCATACCCAAAATCATATCATAGTCATGTAACTGCAAGGCAAACAGACGGGCTGACAACAACTGATCCTGCAACTGCACAGGTACCTCCTCGAGACAGTAGGACGTAAGGACAAAGTCCCCTGTCGGCAACTCCACTGCTAACTCAACAGACTCTCCCGAACTCAACTCTCCAAGGGAGTCTAAAAAGTCCTCAGACACAAAAGAGTGAGAGGCACAAGAATCAAACAAAACTCTAGCTGTACAACCAAAAACTGAAATAGTACCTTCCACCAGGTGAGCTGCCTCCGCGTCTGCACGAGTCAAGTGAGTAACACGACCTCTACCTCTCGACCCACCAGAACCTCCGGTCTGCTGACGCTGCTGCACGGGTGCCTGTTGCTGCTGCTGCACTCGGGGCTGTGACTGGATCTGCTGCTGCGGTACACGAGGTAGCAAAGGACAATCTCGCGCCATGTGACCCATCTGGTCACACCGGTAACACTGACTAGCAAAAGTACATTGTACCTGTTGCGAAGGCTGACCTGTCGGCTACTGAACACTCCCAACCGACTGCTGCCTCTGCTCTGCCTGCCTCCTATCACGCCGAAACTTCCTCCGAGATCCTGACTTCGCCGTCGTCCCAGTAGAAGTGGACGTGTAGGAAGTCGTAGTCCTCGGGGTCGTCTGCACAATACCCTGCTGCTGTCAAGGCTGAGAAGGAACTACCTGCGTCTGAACCTCTGTACTCCGGGCACGAGTCCGCAAGGTGTCTGCCTCCAACGCTGCCACTGTCTGATAGGCTGCATCCAAGTCTGTGACACGAGCAACAATCAGCGCCTGCCTGATCTCTGGCCTCAAGCCTCTCACGAACTGCTGAGTCCTCAGACCCTCATCTCCCATAATCTGCGGAGCATAACGCCCTAGCTCCACAAATCTAGCCTTGTACTGCACCACAGTAGAGTCCCTCTGCTGCAAGTCCAGAAACTGGTACAACCTCTCCGTCCGGACGTAAGTAGGACAGAAGGCTCTCTCAAAAGAAATGACAAACTCCTACCACGGAATCTGTCTAAGCGGGCGAGACTGAAAAGTAGTCTCCCACTCAGCGGACCACCAAGTCAACGCCTGCGCCTGCAACTGGTAACTGGCTAGCAGCACTCGCTCCTCTGGAACACACTCCATGGAACGAAAAGTCCGCTCCACTACATCTAACCATGCCCGCGTAGCATCTGGATCAGGCTGGCCCAAAAACTGAGGAGGCTGAAACTGCAAGAACTTCCTCAACACCTTCCCAGTACCACCCTGGGGTACCGGCGCGTCACGGTGCTGAGCAACAAACTGAGCCATCCCCTCAAGAAATCGACTCATGTCTAATCCCTGAGCTACCTGAGGTGGAGGTGGCGGCAGCGGAACAATACCACTATGTGCGTCCTGTGGCAAAGGCTGCGTCTGTTGAGGTGGTGGAGCATCTCCAACCTCCTGACGAGTCGCCTGCTCAGCCACTCCCTCTCTAGGACGTCACCTAGGAGCCATAGAACTATACACAAAATATAAATACACACATAATACACTAACTAACTTCGGGTTAAATAGATATAGCTGCAGCTGTACTCTTTATACTCTGAGTCTACATGATAAGTATTTCTTATATATATCTCATCAGACCAGCTCTGATACCAAACTGTAACGACCCAGAATCCGCATTACCAGTAACACCAGTAACCCGAATTCTGACCCGCTAACCCACGAGACAAGCTCGTAAGGGTAGGAAGTGAAGTCCGAGGAGACTATATGTAAGAAGATACACACCATGTAAAGCTGTAAATTCCACTATGAACATATCATATACAACTCAGAGTTTGAGCAAAGTACAGAGTATAGAAGTACAACAAAAAGGTACTACTCACTGCAGCTAGGGAGCACCAACACCGGAGTGGCTAGACTCGCCTGGAACGGGAGTCGACGAAGACCCACCTGAAAGGAAGGGAGTGAGTCTCAAGAAAGAGACCCAGTAGGGAAAAGTAACCCCACCGGCATCAGAACTAAGTGCAGAAAGTAAAGACTGAAAGTAAGTACACGTCGCACCACAGCACAAAACTGTAAACCTCGCGGCTCAGTAGCACACACTCACACACACATCAAGTAGGACTCAGCTAGGGTCTGTGGCTCGGCGTCCCGTCACCACAGAGGCTCTCAACCCCAGCCACGTGTGCACACTACAGACGCTCTCTCTCGCGTCTGGTCCACGACCGATTTTTCCCCTACGCTTGACCCTAGCGGTAGAGAAGGGGCTCCACGGAGATCGGCTCAAAACCACCACAAGGAGTATGCACAGGATAGAGTCACACTCGACATCCTGGCTCACTAGCGGAGGATAACCACACACTAGTCGTCTAGATGGAGTCGCACCCACGCCTAGGTAACACAACAGAAACGGGTAACAGTAACGCAACGCGCGTACAACAGACGGAACACACTCAACGTCTGAAACCCCGTACAGTAAGTAAACACCTCGTGCCACAAATCAATACTCAAATGCACAGCGGAGTTACACTCTAAGCCTGGCCCACTATGCTATTAGGGCGGACATCACATGCCAATCGCCTCTAACACACAACTCAAGTCTGTTGGGACACAGGAGATTAACGGCCACATCGATTGCCGCCAATAAGAGGTAACGGCACCCCTCATGACGTTAACAGTAACTAAACGGCAATCACCTTGTCGTTTAATCATCCCTGAAGATCTCAACGTCACAGATGTGGACGTTAAGCTCTTCAGTCCCCCAAACCCAGAACTGAACCGAATCATTCAAATGGGCAGAATACTCAACATAATTCCGACTGATGGAGGGAAACACTTCCTCTCATCAATCCACACTACCAGAACATCATAATCAAACATTCTAACACCTAGATTGTTCAATTCACCCTCAATTCCGGCATGATACAACCCAACCCTAAACCATGATTTGCACACCAATCACTTAATTGGGCATGCTGGTTTGCTGGGGAAGGTTATAGGGGTTAAGTCCCTACCTCAGAAAGCTTAACAATCCCCGAACAGCCACTACTCGCGCTGGATTCCCTCGAAGACTCCGCGAGAATCGCACCAAAACCACGTTTCCCGCCCGATCAAGCAACGCCACACGATCCAGGGCCTTCCCACGAGCTCAAATCCCCAACAAAAGCTGTGAAAACAGGAAAAGCAAAGGTGAAGAAAGGAGAGGAGACAAAAGAGAACTCTGCTCTCGGCTGCCCTATTTTCAATAGGACTGGCTAGTCCGACGTCAACATCTCTGGTCACCTACTGAACCGCCTACAGACTGACGTCCAGATCCCTTGTCGCTGATTTCAACATCAACGTCCACATCGCTGGACGCTGACTCTGACTCAACGGCAAGCCCTGGCCGTCAACCACACAGGACCTCTAACAAACCCAATAAGGATCCACTAAAGACCCGAGACCTTACAGAGGCTGTGCTGAAATGGGAAAGACCGACAAGCGTCACTGAATCAAACTTTCTAGATTAGAAGGATATTACTGAAGGTTTATAAAGGACTTCTCAAGATTGCAGTGCCATGACCAAGCTGACCCGGAAGGAAAATCCGTTTGTGTGGACCGATGAATGTGAAGAAAGCTTTAACAACTTGAAGAAGTGTCTGACTACTGCTCCTGTCCTTGCCTTACCCACTGAAGAGGGAGGATTTGACATTTATTCAGATGCTTCTGGAATAGGTCTAGGATGTGTCTTAATGCAACAAGGGAAGGTAATAGCTTATGCCTCAAGACAGTTGAAGATCCACGAAGTGAACTACCCGGTTCATGACCTGGAGTTAGCAGCCGTAGTATTCGCCTTGAAGATCTGGAGGCATTATATCTATGGTGAGCAATTTAAAGTCTTTTCTGACCACAAGAGTTTGAAATACATGTTCTCACAGAAGGAGCTTAACATGAGACAAAGAAGGTGGTTAGAGTACCTTAAGGAATTTGACTTTTCCATTCAATATCACCCGGTGAAAGCCAATGTAGTCGCAGACACTCTAAGTAGACAACCAGGAGCTATGTTAGCTAGTATGATGCTGGGCGAATGGAAGTTATTGGAGCAATTTGCAAGTTTGAACATAGACGTGGGAAAGAAGGAAAAACAAGTAATGATTTCAAATCTCCATATACAATCCGATCTACTGACCGAAATCATGGAGAAACAGGGAGAGGATCCATTCTTAGTTGAGATCAGGGAAAAGTTAGAACAAAGACCTGACTTCACACTATCAGCTGAAGGAAGATTACAATTCCGAGGTAGAACATGTGTCCTTGATCATGGAGAGCTCAAGAAGAGGTTATTAAATGAAGCTCACCAGTCCAAGTACACGATTCATCCTGGAGCAACAAAGATGTACCAAGACTTGAAAAGGTCGTACTGGTGGCCAAACATGAAGAGGGATGTGGCCGATCATGTGTCGTACTGTTTAAGATGCATGAAAATCAAGGCCGAGCATTTCCGTATAGCTGGTGGACTGCTACCACTAGAAATCCCGGAGTGGAAGTGGGATAGTATCGGCATGGACTTTATCATGGGATTGCCCAAGACTAGAGGTGGTATGGATGCAATTTGGGTAATAGTTGACCGATTGACTAAATCAGCTCACTTCTTGCCGATTAAGAGTACATGGTCAGTGGATGTATTGGCTGCACTATATGTTAAGGAAGTAGTCAGATTGCATGGGGTTCCATCTAACATAATATCAGATCGGGACCCTAGATTTACTTCACATTTCTGGAAGGGTTTACAAGCAGCAATGGGTACTAAACTAAACTTTAGTACTGCCTTCCATCCTCAGACTGATGGGCAAACCGAAAGGACCAATCAAATTGTGGAAGATATGCTTCGTGCTCTGGTGCTAGATTTCAGAGGGCGATGGGATGATCAGTTGTACCTGATGGAGTTTGCATATAACAACAGCTATCAGGCAAGTATCAAGATGGCTCCGTTTGAAGCATTATATGGCAGGAGTTGCAGATCACCCCTTTGTTGGGAAGAGGTTGGGGAGAACCAATGGGTTGGACCCAACTTAATTGAGACAACTGTCAGGATGGTTCAGATTGTCAGGGAACGTCTGAAGATAGCACAATCCAGGCAGAACAGTTATGTAGATAAGAGAAGGAGAGAACTAGAATTTCAGGTTGGCGAACATGTTTTCCTGAAGGTCTCACCTTCAAGGGGAATACAAAGATTTGGGATCAAAGGAAAACTAAGTCCCAGATTCATTGGGCCATTTGAAATTTTGGAAAGGATTGGTCAGGTGGCATATAGACTTGCACTACCTCCCCAGCTGGCGAGCGTGCATATTGTGTTCCACATATCCATGCTGAGGAAGTACTTATTCAATGCCGACCATGTAATTATCATGAGGACTTGGAGATTCGGGAGGACCTGACTTATGAAGAGAAGCCGATCAAACTGTTGGATCGGAAGATTCAACGACTCAGGAATCGTACCATACCTATGGTGAAGGTCCAATGGAGTCGAGATAGAGTCACTAATGCTACCTGGGAAACAGAGGAAAGAATGAAGAAAAACCACCCAGAACTATTCTCAGGTACGAACTACACCATTATGTGTAAATTTGGGGACCAAATTTTCTTAAGTGGGGGAGGATGTAACACCGGAAATTTAGTGATTTAAAAACTTTGGAAATAAAGGAGGATAAGTAAATAAACATATTAGAGAGACTTCCAACACCATGTATTAATGACCCATTAACAAGATTGGGCCAATAGAGCACATTTGGCCCAAGGATATAAATAAACTAGGACAGGAAATTTCCCAGAAATTCGTGTATGTAATTATGCCATAATTGGAGAGGGCAAGTTAGGGTTAAAATTGAGGTAATTAGTCATGCAAGGTAAGCCAAAACTGTTTCTTAAACCTTTGCTACCTCTTTTGGGTAAGAGAATCCCAGATTTTATGGAAAGTGGGAGACAGAACTCGTAGCCCCTTTCCTAGTCTCGTTAGGACTCTTAACTACACCCCAAAACTATAAGAACTCGTCCTTAAACTCTTGGGGAAGGTTTAACAACGAGTTAGGATCGTTTGGAGGCAGGCTAGAGCTTCTGAGGAGAAGGAGAAAGGCTGGGAACCTGGAGCTTCATCCCCTTCATCCTCTGTTGCATCCAGAACGTCGACTAGACTTAGATCTTCATAAAGGTATGTGTTCTCGAGTCAAGATTAAAGAAAACCAACACCAACATATAGTTCTTTAAGTCTAGGTTCATTTTCACTTGGTTTGACTAGTTTTCATGGAGTATACATTATGTATTGGCGATTTTCCTGAAGTCTCGCACAGTAAGGGCTTTTCCCGTTCTTCTTATTATGCACGTGATTTGAGACCAAATTTGACTAAACTTACTTCACAAAAGTTCTTCTACTTGAAGTCACGATCATCTTCTATGTTGGACGTTTTATCCAAAAGTCTTTCGTTAGAGAGTTATAAATATGGTAAGAGAGTCTCTGCATGATACTATGATTTCGGGTTACACTTGACTTTTTTTCTTCACATATTTTCTTGGGATTCAAGACCGAATTTGATCTAATCTCCAACATCAACGTTCTTCTACTAGTTGTCCTCGTTATCTTTCATGTTGAACATTTTGTCTAAATGTCATTTTTTAGAGAGTTATAAGAGGTGGAAGTGAATTGCTGCATGAGACGTATTTTCTGGTTACACCTGACTCATTTGTTTTGTTCTGGAAGGGCACTAGTGTCGACACTACTTGATCTAGTGTCGACACACTGTCCCAAAACAGCCCAGAAGGTGTTCTGGGAAGCTCTCTAGTGTCGACACTACCTGATCTAGTGTCGACACACTGTCCCAGTTTGACCCAGAAAGTTTCTGGGAGCTGATCTAGTGTCGACACACTTTCCCATATTGGCCAGAAGGTTTTCTGGAAGCTGTCTATAGTGTCGACACTACCTGATCTTGTGTCGACACTACTTGACCTTTTTGCCTTGTATTTGAAGCACTGTGTCGACACTACCTGATCTAGTGTCGACACTACTTGACCAGTTTGGCATTATTTTGTCTTGTGTTTGAGGCATTGTGTCGACACCACTTGATCTAGTGTCGACACTACCCTTACAAGAAATTTGCATATTTTGGTCTGATCATTTCATGATGTCTACTAGAATGTGCATGATGTTATATAGTATGCATGGACCTAAAATAAATCAACCCATTGAAAATTAGTAATGATGTGAATACGATTCTATTGTGTAAATGTGATTGATCTTAAGTCCATTGGATTATCTTGTGATCTTGCTTATTGTCAATTGATAAGATAAGAATATGATATGAATGTGGGGATGAATACATGTTAGTATGGACATGTTAGTGGTGTTATTGTTATGATTTGCATATGAGTTTCATGGTTACTTGTTTCCCGGTGTTCAATTAATTATTTGTCATATGCATACATGTTAGGAAAGCACATGTTCTACATACGGTCTGTCTTTAGAAACATCCTCATGTCAAGACATTAATGACCTATGAAACATAAGATACGTCGTTATCCTGCCTTGTTCTTTTGAGCTGTTTATCATTCCTTGACTCTATGAATGATCATGTTCCTTTTACTACGAGCTTGTTATTGAAACTCTGTGACCATAATATGAATCTGTTTGTTCGGCACAACGTGGGACTCCGGTCCAAAACTTGATCCAATGCCTGTGCAATAGGGGCCCTATCCGGTCCTGGGGAGGAGCGCCCCAATGTACTTATTAACCGCGGGACTATGAACTCTTGGTGCTTGGCATAGCACAAACAAACAAGCAAGATTGTGAAAATGTGCCTCCTATTTGACATGATAAGTTTGACTTGACATGATATGATATGTTTGTTCATGTTAACACATGAGATCTGTTTGAATATGGCCAATCTCTTCTGATATGATTTTTATTCTTGAAATATATGTCCACGGTATATGAAACTCGACATTTGATCTGATATGATATCCGTCCTACTTTCCTATTCAACTTGTTAGAAAAGCATGCAATGTCATCATATTCATATGCATATCTGCCTATTTAAAATGTTAATCATGTATACCAGTGCTCGCACGTTATTGAGATGTAAATCCTACTGATCTAGTTCGCTCACCCCTATCATCCTGCCCTTTTTCAGGTACTGATGAGGAATCAGTGGAGTCAGATGGGACAGGGCAAGAGTGACGAGCACCTGTCATATGAATAGTTGTCAGTTTAGGAATAGAAAGTTAAGTAATTGATGTATTAGAGAAACGTTGTTATTTGATTAATAAACCTTTTCAGTTGATTCTTCTTATGTGAGGTTGTATCTAGTTGAATGGTATGAAATAAGGTATACTTTTGGTGACCATATTATAGTCTCGAATGTGATATTATATTCAATTGTGACTCTGCGCTATTCAACTGTGATACGCCGGTTTGTATTGTTCACGTCCCTCGATATTTATTCCGCTGCTAAATATCGGGGCATGACATCTCTACTCTATCTCACTACTTCTAGACCTGATATACAATTTAGTGTATGCTTGTGTGCAAGGTTTCAAGCTAATCCTAAAGAAAGTCACATGCTTGCTGTTAAAAGAATTTTCAAATATCTTCTTGGATCATGTGATCTTGGTATTTGGTATCCTGCTGGTTGTAAATAGATTTGATTGCCTATTGTGATGCTGATTATGCTGGTTGTATGCTTGATAGAAGAGCACAAGTGGCTTGTGTTATATCTAGGTGGATGCCTAATTTCTTGGGCTTCCAAAAGCAACACTCAGTGGCTCTATCAACTGCTGAGGCTGAGTATGTTGCAGCTGGTCGTTGTGGCACTCAAATTCTTTGGGTGAAACTCAGCTCCTAGACTATAACCAGGAGTTAGGTTGTGTTCCCATTCTCTGTGATAATACTAGTGCCATCAATCTGTCTAAAAACCCAATTCAGCACTCTCGCACAAAGCACATTGAATAAGACATCATTTCTTGAGAGATGAGGTAGCAAAGAAATCATTTGAACTTCTCTTCATTGAAACTGAAAAACAAATTGCTGACATTTTCACTAACCTCTTCTGACAGCAGATTTTCATCCTTGAAGAGGAGCTTGGTTTATGCAAATGTCCACAATCTTCTTGATCTCTCTCATTGGGTTGAGTGTTTAGGCAATTTCTGAGGGGGAGTCTTTGTTTCATCATGTAAATATTCCCTTCCTTTATTTGTTTCCTTGATTCATGATGTACAAATCTCTCATAAGCCAATTTCCATTTCTTTTTGTCAAATAAATTCTTCCATCTCACATTGCATTGAAATTCTTGGTATATCAAATGGTGATTTGAAGAAGGACAAGAATGAAGTGCCATGTATTCATAGTATGCGAGAGTATATGTCTCCACCAAGTATCAAGAATCAAATATGCAATTGTTGAGGAGGAGTCTTTATTCTTCAAAAAGATTCATTTCAGTTTTTACAAATCTTGAATCTCTTTATTATGATGAAAGATTTCTAGAATCATCATCTCAGGGGGAGTTAAAGGATTCACCACTCACTTTCTTTTACAAAATTCAAGATTTCTCTTGAGTTATAACAACTTCCATTCATGATATACTCATTAAGTTTGTCAAAGAACCTCCAAAATGACTTCTT
Organism: Colocasia esculenta; assembly: GCA_014218235.1. Taxonomy (NCBI): domain Eukaryota; kingdom Viridiplantae; phylum Streptophyta; class Magnoliopsida; order Alismatales; family Araceae; genus Colocasia; species Colocasia esculenta. The sequence continues at coordinate 100,876,149 of CM024757.1, forward strand.
GATTGATCTACTACATTTTTATAGTCAACTCTCAACTAAACTCTTCAAGCCTACAGAAATTTAAATCTCTTTCAAAGACTAAAGGATCATGTGTGTTTTGAATTTAAACACCTCTTTTGAAACTGATGTGGGATATAATTGTTCTCAATTTTATAAAATTCTCCTTGCATGTATTATTCAACAGAGCAATGGCACAAATGTTGAGAAACTACCAACCTTCACAATGAATGAAGTGCCATGTATGTCATGAGGTATTTTCTGCTATCTCTGTTTAAAGGGGTTCAAAAAAACAAAATAAAAACAAAAGATTTTCTATACATTTTGATGATGGCTGAGTAATTGGAAATATTGGTGTCTTATAAACGTATATTTTCACGTCAAAAGGTTATCATTTGCCCCTTGAAACTGGATAATGAGCAAATCTTTCGTAACCAGGGACTATGGTGTGTAAAAAGCATTAGTTCTTGAGTGAACAAGATTTACTACATTTGATAGTTTGATTATTAAAAAAAAAAATTGTGTGTCCAAGGAGAATTGCTTCAATAAAATAAAAAATAAAAAAAAACATCTCTGCCTTCCATCAGTTTGCTTAAAGTTGTTTAACTTCATCACAATTGATTTCAATCTAAAAGACATTTTCATTTCTTTGGATTTGGAGAATATGGTAGTTTGTCATTGACTGTTGAATGTCCTATATCCTCAAACTATCATTTCAGTGGCTCAACTTACTTAATAATATATCCTGTAGGTCGTTGTGTAACACTGAGTTATTGTTGGATTTTTGTAGAAATATGACAAATGAATTCTTTGGTCTCTTAAAAATCCTTGTCAAGTTGATTCTATCCATCTTTCATCATTTTAAAGATTTCACATAATTTACAAATTTTTCTCATGCACATATCATCATGTTTCTTCAAGGCAGGTCGACACAATCTTCTTCCTGTGTCGACACAATCTATGCCCAGGTCGACACAGCTCCACTCTTGTGTCGACACAGTGGCGGTTCCGTTTATGGGCACTGGTTAAGGGCTAGCTGTACCCGCGGGTTACCTTACCCCAAAGCCCCTTTTCTTTCCCAGGTCGACCCATAGCCGCCATTTGCCCTTGCAAACGGCAGAAAATTCTTCCTTGCCTTCATCTTCCCTCCATCTCTGTCTCCATCTTCCTCTCATCATCTCTGTCATATCTGTCTCCATCTCTTGCCTGGACGATGCCTCCCAAGCACACCCCTCGTCGAGGTGCCAGGGCTCGGGCAACTGCCAGGGCGGCTGTTGTTGAAGCGCCTCCCACTGAAAGAAGAAGCAAACGCCGCCATGACCCTGCAGAGCAGCCAGGTGCTTCTTCTCCATCTCCTACACCACCCAAAAGAGGTAGGATGCCCTCCTCTAGTCGAGGTTCTTCTCAGAGGCAGTCTGCAAACCCTAGGAGAAAGATCTTGTCCACTTCTCCTGAACCCTCTGCGGAATCATCCTCCAACTCCTCTGTCTCCTCTCAGCCTTCTAAGGCTACTCCATCCAAGCTGGCTAGTGAGGGAAATTCTATTCTCAAGCCTAGAGCAGTTGACCTAAATGACGTTGCCTTGGCTAGCGCATTTCTGAAGTATCTGAATTCTTCAATTTTCAAGGATGGTTGCCTTTCATTTCTAAATTCTGGACATTTTATCCTAGACTGGTATAAGAGTTTTACCTGAACTTCATCATAGTGCCAGAGGGTTATTAGTCTGAGGTCAAAGGAGTCTCCATTTTGCTTTCCACTGAATTGGCTGCTACACTGTTTAAAGTTCCAGATGAGGGTGAAAATTATCATGACTTTGAATTTGATCTGCATGGAGCATATAATCTACTTACTGGTCTCCCTGCTGATGAGTCAGATTCTAAGCAGACCTATGTGACTAGGTTTAATACAAACACCTTCCCACCTGTCTTAAGGTTGATTCATCATATTCTCACAACCATAATCACACCTCAAGGTGGTGGAAGAGATAGACTGACTGATATTCAGAGATTCATAATCTACTGCATGAAAAAGAAAATCAAGATCAATTTGCATGTGATAATGTATCAAATAATGCCTGAAACAACAAGGAAGGATCTACATAGATCACTACCCTATGCTGCTCATCTCACTTCAGTATTTGAACACTTTGGAGTGTCATTTGATAATGAGCAAGCTCAGACAATTCCAAAATTCAACAATTATTGCTTGAAGCATTTGCAAAAATTCATGGGTTTTAGAATTGAGGGTGCTCAGGTTAGAAGAGGTCCAATCATTGAGGCCCCAGCTGCATCTGAGGAAGTGGACCCTCCTCTTGTTGAAGAGGTTCAGAATGCTCAAGAGGATCAGCCTCCATCTGAGATTGGTGCCCCAATACCTCAAGATATACCTCAATCACCCATTATGCATGCCTCTTCACCCCTCATTCCTGCTGTGGATCCTCCTTCATTATCTCCCCAATTCCATGGGTCAGCTTCTACTTCCACTGGTGGACCTTCTGTTCCACTTGAGCTATACTCCTTCTTGGAAGAAAAGTTTGGCACTATCACCTCCTCCATCCAGCAGATGTCAGAGAATTTTGAGTTTCGAATTCAAAGATTGGAGAATTCAGTGAATGGACAGTTCATAAAGCAAAAGGAGGCAGCTGATCATGCCACTCAGAGGTTCAATAGGCTAATTGGCACATTGGGTGATGCTTCCCTTCAATTGAAAGAACATCAGGACAACCTTGAGAAGGTTCTTGAAAGGATTCTAGCCAACTCTCAAAAGAATCTCTTCAACAGTCAAGAAGTTGTGACTCAGATATCCAAGACAAGACTCTCTTTTGCTCACATGGTAGATGACTTGGAAGGTATGAAGAATCTATCAGCTCACATAGATCATGAAATGTCTGCCCTCAAGAGTGAGTTCAGAACTCTCAACAGACATGGTGGATTTTCCAGCTCCTCTTCAGGCTCTCAACCAATATCAGTTGATCTTTCTGCATTCCAAGGTAACATTTATGACAACTTTCAGAGGTTGGAAGAATTGCTGCATACAAGATTGTCTACAATGCAAACTCAGTTGAGATCCAACCTAGCTGCCATGGAGTCAAGACTGAGAACATAGAATCTATTCTTCTTCCTATTCCTCCTCCTCCTCCATCCTCTTAATGGATCTTGTCTTTAGATGATGTCAAAGGGGGAGAAGGAATATCTTTGTTATGAAAGTGAATGAATGTCTATGAATGTGAATGGGTGCTTGTAAATAACAAACTTTGTATGGTTTTTTAGCCATTTATGAAATGACATGGTTATTAGTAGCATTGTGTGTTTGATTGTGAAAACTGTCAAATGTTACTAAATTGTGCTCAATGGTCTTTGATGAATTGAATGAAAATGTTGAAACATGTTGTTCATTGTCATTTAGTGTGTATGTAATTGGATAGTGTGTGAATGATTGGCTTCAAATCACATTTCTTTGATATTCAAACTTTCATGTTGACTTAATGTTGCCATCATCAAAAAGGGGGAGATTATTGGGTTCAGTGTGAATTTAATATATTTCTCCTCATGATTTTGATGATGACATGTTGTGATTTTAATGCATAATGAATGGAACTTGTTAAATACATTACACATGTAATAATATGCTCAAAAGGCATGTTTCCAAACACATTATATCACATACATTCATGATATACATGTACTAATGATTTATGTGTTTAATTTTTAGGGACATATATTTCTTGTCATGGTAGTGTCGACACACCCATGATGGTGTCGACACCGGGCATCAATCCCTGAAGCAAATTCATGAAGACAGGGTTCACTGTGTCGACACAGTCCCAGGTAGTGTCGGCACTAGACCCAATCTCCAGAAGACGCATTTGCCAGACTGGGACAGTGTGTCGACACAGCCAGTGAGTGTGTCAACACTAGAGCCATCTCCCAGAACATCCTTCTCTGTAATTGGGACAGTGTGTCGACACACTCTGGGATAGTGTTGACACACTCCGGCTGATTTTTCATTTTAAGTTACACCTAGACACGTGGCCTTCTAGGGATCAATTGGATTGACCTTGGATCATGTGCCCACTCACTCCAAGGGTTCTTTTGGCCATGTTGGGGTATAAATACCTATCTAATCGGCCCCCAAAAGCAGAACACCTCAAGAGCCTTCCAGAAAAGCCTTTTTGGCGGCAAGACAGAGGTCTCTCCCGTTCCTGCTCTCCATGGTGATGCTGTGACCCATCTCCATCCTTGCAAAGCACAAGAAGGTGAAGATTGATCTCTGATGAAGAGGTGAGATCACTTCCCAAGGGAGCGGATCAAGTAGAAGAAAGCAATTGAGGAGAATTCAAGGAAGATCCAGAGGCATCTGTTGCAGAGCATCGCCCAATGACCTCAAGCTTCAAAGATTTCCTCAATTCAGCCTTCTGCAAGGGAGTTCTTCTAAAGAACATGTTCTCTACTTAATTGTATCAACTCTCCAATTGTTCTTCTGAGTCATTTTTGACATTGTGCATAGAAGTGTTGCACCAATCTCTGTGAATGAACTCATTCTAGATCAGATCATTGCTAGAGGATCTGATTCTCATTGTTTTTTATCTAGCTGGTTGTTTGTGAGCCCTTGTGTTCAGTTGTGTTGAGTTGAACACTCAGTGTGTGGTTGAGCAGGTGTGCTCAGGTTTCTAGAGTGGTTGTGCTTTAGAGGTTGTGTGTGAGTTGTCTAACTCAGTGTGTTGGAGTTGTCAAGCTCTAGTGTGTGTTGTACTCAGGTTGAGTAGTGAAGCCTCACTATGTGAGGGGTGGATGTAGGAATCACTGGTGTGATTCTAAACTGCCTAAAAATCTTCTGTGCAGTGGTTGATCTGTGATTTGATTTTACTTTGTGCTAGTTGCATGCATAGGATTTTTGCTCACACTACTGATTGATCTAATCACACACTCTATTCATTCAAATCACACAATTACACATCAGATCTGTGAATTGCAATTCTAAATTGATCTCTGATTCAAAGCATTTTTCAAATTGTTTAAGCTTCTGCAGTAATTGGTCTAGATCTGTTCACCCCCCCCCCCTTCTAGATCTTGTCCATCCCATATTCGATCTTTCACGTTCATTATACCGATGTGGATTGGTATAGTCGTACAGGTATAAGGAGGGTCGTTACAACCGCTATCATTCACCTTTCGTCTAAGAGTTCAAGTTGTGCTAATAAAGCCTTCTGACGTTGACCGGGGTCAAGTTCGGAATCTAATTGAACTCTAAGTGAAGGGACGAAGATCTCATATGGGAGTACCACATATGATCCGTATGTCAAAGCATAGGGGGTTTGCTCTATAGGAGTTCGGACTGAGGTGCGGTAATCCCAAAGAGCCTCAACTAAGCGGTCTGGCCAGTCAGTGTTATTGTAAGATCTGCAAGTTTTCTTTATGATTTTGATGAGAGTCCTATTAGTAGCTTCCGTTTGTCCATTACCTTGTGGATAATATGGGGATGAATGATGCAAATTAATGCCATATTTACCACACATGTCGCGAAGCTCCTGCGAAGTGAATTGTGGTCCATTGCTGGTGACGATGTCCTGAGGCACGCCAAATCTTGCAAGAATATTGCGCTTGATGAACTTGACCACTGTTGAAGCTTTGACCTCTATGAATGCTTCTGCTTCAGCCCACTTCTTGAAGTACTCGGTGGCGGTCAGGATGAAGGACTTCTTATGGATTTCTCCGGTTTTGTCCTCGAGTGGACCGACCACATCGAATGCCCACATGGCGAAAGGCCATGGAGCAATGAGAGAGTGAAGAGAAGAGGAAGGAGCATGGATTTTGTCACCGTGTAATTGGCATTTAGCACAATGACGAACAAAGTGAGTGCAATCGTCTTCCATGGTAGGCCAGTAATAGTGTCTTAGCAACTTTTGGGCAATTGCTCTACCATTGACATGGCCACCACATTCACTGGAGTGAGCGGCTTCAATAATACTTTGAGATTTTTTTTTTTAATAAAAAAGGTCCTCAAGATTAATGCTAGGAGAGTGCACCCTCCCTCAGAGAAGGAGAATGTTCTTACTCCACCAGACTAAACCTGGGCCAAAATCATATATATAAAGAGAGGTGGTACAAAAAAAAAACACCAACCCGGTCAAACTAATCTAACATGATGTAGACCGGTTTTATCTAGAACTATAGACCCCATTGAGGGATTTCTAGTGGAGAATGCCACCTATGATCTTGTAGTGCTCGGAGACGTGGCGAATGGCCCATCTATCAGAAGAGGTGGCATAATCCGGGAAGGATCCATCTTTGAGATAATTTTCGATGTCAAAATACCAAGGATGACCATCATCAAGATTGATTTCTTGCTCTTTTGAGAGTGCATGGACTCGAAGGGAGGGAGACTTGAGTTGAGAGAACCAAGGATCAGCATGAGAAGGGACTTTCAGTCTTTGGACAAAGATGGAACATCCCTAGTGGGAAAGGGATAGAGGAAGCCAAGGAGGCGAGTGAATCTGCTAGAATATTTTGAGCCCTAGGAGTGTGGACTAGACTGAGCTTCCTAAACTACCGGATTACCTTACAAACCAAGCCTAGTATGGTTTCAACTTGGGATCCCTAGTCTGGTACTTGCTAAGGGACTACTGGAGTATCAATTGTGAATCTCCAATTATCCTTAACTCCTTGACTCCAAGTAATAATGCCATTTTCAGCCCAACTAGGAGTGCCTCATACTCAGCCACATTGTTTGTGGCAGGGAAGGTTAATTGGTAGGCGTGCAGAATGACTACCCCTTCCGGTGGGAGGAGGACTGCCCCTATTCCACTCCCTTTGGAATTGAGAGCTCCGTCGAAGTAAAGTATCAATGAAGGTTCACCATCAATAACGGCTCCTAACTCTTCATTCAGAAAGCTTTCATCGACGGGAGAGTATGAAGGTAAAGGGTGGTGGGCCAAATGCTCGGCAATGGCATGCCCCTTGATTGACTTTTAGTTAACTTAGGTGATGTCAAATTGGTTGAGGAAACTTTGCCACCTCATCAACCGTTCAGTTAGGATAGGTTCTCAAGCAGTACCGAATTAGGTCCATACATGCCAGAAGCTTCACCTCATGAGCTAGGAAATAATGCTTCAACTTCTGGGCAACCCAGACGACGGCCGCATAGGTCCTTTCCATGGAAGTGTACCTTTTCTCAGCTTCATTGAACAGTTTGGATAGATAGTACACCGCTCTCTCCTTCTTCTCGTCGTCATATTGGGAGACTGCTCCAGTGGAATCTTCAGTGATTGACACGTAGAGCAATAAAGGCCGACCCGGGACCGAAGGAGGGAGAACAGGGGGATTGAAACATAGCTCTTCAATTCTTTGAAGACCTTTTGACACTTATCATTCCAATCAAACATAGCCTCTCGTCTAAGCATCTCATAGAAGGGCTTACAACGGATGGAATGTTGAGAGATAAATCTCCTAATGAATTGAAGTCTACCAATTAGCCCTCTAACTTCCTTATATTCCTAGGAGGAGGCATGTCGATTATTGCTTTAGCCTTATTAGGGTCAATCTCAATTCCCCTCTTGCTAACTATGAACCCAAGCAACTTCCCCAAGGACACTCCACAGATACACTTCTTGGGGTTCATTTTAAGCTTATGTTCTCTAGACCGTTGGAGAACTGCCTGGAGGATCTCAGCATGGCCATGTCGAGTCCTAGATTTAACCAAGACATCATCAACATAGAATTTCATGTGCACATGCATCATGTCGTGAAAAATTGACATCATTGCCCTTTGATAAGTCACTCCTGCATTCTTCAAACCGAAGGGCATCACAACATAACAATAGGTCCCCCAAGGCATGGTGAAAGAAGTTTTCTCCTAGTCTTCCTCCGCCAGATGGATCTAGTTATACCCAGAGAAACCATCCATAAATGACAACATCTCAAAACCAACAGTATTGTCCACTAGGACATCTATGTGGGGGAGAGGAAATTCGCCCTTAGGGCAAGCACGATTAAGGTCATGGAAGTCTATGTAGATCCTAACCTTACCATTCTTCTTCATCACAGGGATGATGTTAGCTACCCATTGAGGATAAAGCACAACCCTAATGAACTTGGCCTTGTGCAACTTATGAACCTCCTCTTTGATCTTGAGTGCAAGCTTGGGATGTAGCCTCCTTAGATTTGTTTGACGGCTTTTGCATCGCTTTTAAGACTAACGGTGCTTGACTAAAGAGGTGTCAAGCCCTGGCATGTCCTCGTAGGACCAAGCAAAACCGACAGAGAACTCTTTGAAGATAGATACAATAGCTGCTTCTTCTTCTACACTCAAGTTGGCACTAATCAAAACTACCTTCGAGGATTCTTCGGTGCCAAGGTTGATCTCTTTGGTTGGCTCATCCGCAGCCATGGTCGGCTCGTTGAACCTCTTTATGCCATCCACATAGGGGCTTACTAGGTCTTCTTCTTCTGACCCAAGATCTCCCGGCTCATCTTTCTCATCAAAATCTTGCAGATAGACCCCTAAACCATCGTCTACAGAGTCGCCTTCTTCAAAATCAATCTCTACAAGGGCAGGCTCCTCAAGAAACTTCGGGACTTGACTTAACTTAACACACCTCTCAACCAAGGCCATAACATAATGGGCAGGGACTTGCCTACCCTTCTCTTTGTGAATGCATGGCTGAGAGGGACTAGACTCTTCTAAACCTAGACCTGACTCTAAAACTGACTCTAAACTAGAATCTAAACTACTATGTACAGGACTATGTACAAAGCTATGTACATGGGAAGTGCCCCTAGAAGGGCGAGAATTTAGGGTGGAAAGTGTCGACCCATGGCCGATCGGAGGAGACTCCATGGAGGAAGGATGCTCGACGGAGACCTCGCATTCCCAACTTTGATAATTAGCATTTTTTTTTGGGAGTCAAGGCTCAGAACCATGAGTTGTTGACTCAAGGCTGCCCTTACTGGCCAGGTGAGGAATGGAGGGAGGACAGGTTTGGAAAGAAGGGAAGAAAAAGGGGTTGAAGAAAGAAACTTGTGTGCCGAGCACACCTCAGTTGGGAGAGAAGATGAAGGAAATGTGGGTGGAGATGAAGATGGGGGGAGGTCGGAACCGAAGAGTGAGAGAAGGCCGAAGTCCTCGTAGACTTCCTCAATTTTGGCAGCTTCCTCTTCTCTTTCACTCTCAGAGTCAGATAATTCTTCCACTATGGGCTCCCTTGTTCCCGGCTGAATGGGCCCCTAAATGAAGTGCTCCTTCAGGGTCCAGGTAAGAGGTTCCTAGGGTATGAATGGATCTGGAATAGGGTCTGGGTGAAACCTAACCAGCCCTAGCTAACAACCTTTTAACCTGAACACTATTGACAGACCCTGCATTTCCCTACCAATCCTCTGCCATGATGTACCGAACTTCACCATCACTTCCCAACCTTCCTTGGGGACCAGGATGTATCAACTCTTCATCTAAACGGGGTTTGGTTCAATCAGGGGCAAGGGAGATCAAAGATGGACATAAAGGTTTCTTCCCTTGTCCTAAAAGTCTGAAATGAACAAGTGTGTCACTGCTCCGAGTGATAGATTGAGGTTTCCAAGGATAGGAATGCCTTAATTTTGAACCCCACCCATTGAATGGGAAATTTAAAGCATATGGTGTGCGTGGAAGGACCCTATTTTGCTCTAGATAGGGACACCAGAATGGCCTATAGGCCGGACAATCTTTATCCTAGAAGAAGATGTGAGTGTCCCCTTGGGTGAGGGAGATGATGGCATGAGCACTCCACTGGCAGGAAGGTCATCATTGACCATGTTTCTTTTGAATAATTGGAGGGTGTGATGACCAAACTGTCCCCATAATAAATATCTCATTTTTTATTCATATTAATTTTGATGATTAACAAAATAGTACTAATGGACTACTTGAGCCTTGAGAACAGGAAATAAAAGAAAAATGAAAGTTCAAGACAATCAGGTAAGTCTCATCTCACATTCTGTCCAAGTCTTTGTATCGACTTCTTTATAAGCAGAACGATTTTCTCTGTCTGGAAAACTCAAAACAAATCGATATCGCAACGACTCTATAGTCATAACGATTTCTTTAGAACTCGCAACGACTCTCTAGCCGTAACGATTTCTTTAGATCTCGTAACGATTTCTTAGAACTCGCAACGACTCTCTAGCCGTAACGATTTCTTTAGATCTCGTAACGATTTCTTTAGAACTCGCAACGACTCTATAGTCCGTAACGATTTCTTTAGAACTCGCAACGACTCTCTAGCCGTAACGATTTCTTTAGATCTCGTAACGATTTCTCTAGACTCGCACGACTCTCTAGCCGTAACGATTCTTTAGATCTCGTAACGATTTCTTTAGAACTCGCAACGACTCTATAGTCTAACGATTTCTTTAGAACTCGCAACGACTCTATAGCATAACGATTTCTTTAGAGTTCATAACGATTTCTTTACAGTCATAACGACTTCATAGTGTTCATGATTCATAACGATTTTTTAGAGATTCATAACGATTTCTTTACTTCATAACGACTCATAAATTTTTCATGATTCATAACGATTTCTTTAGAGATCAAACGATTTCTTTAGAGTTCATAACGATTTCTTTACAGTTCATAACGACTTCATAAGTGTTCATGATTCATAACGATTTCTTTAGAGTTCATAACGATTTCTTTACAGTTCATAACGACTTCATAAGTGTTCATGATTCATAACGATTTCTTTAGAGTTCATAACGATTTCTTTACAGTTCATAACGACTTCATAAGTGTCATGATTCATAACGATTTCTTTAGAGTTCATAACGATTTCTTTACAGTTCATAACGACTTCATAAGTGTTCATGATTCATAACGATTTCTTTAGATTCATAACGATTCTTTACAGTTCATAACGACTTCATAAGTTATAAAGTCAGCAAGATTCTTTTTATCGAATTTCTTGATGCATCAGTATAATGCCTTTTAATAGCGTTGAAAAGTCAAAGTCATATCTTGTCCGTTGACTGCTATGCATTAAATGCTCTCTGATCGTATCTCCCATGCATGCAGACAATATCTTCCATTTCTATGCTACTCTGTCTACGTACTTTTTAGACAGAAAGGAGCCTTGCTATATACTGCAATATTCGTTCCATCTCAACTAACTATAGACAGCAGTCTCAGCTGTCTTCTATTTATTGATGATATGCTTACAGATATCTGACAAGACTCATCTGGACAACGTTGGACACAAGATACAAAGTTCTATGACATCTCTTTGGCGTGTACATAAGGATAAAAGACTGACGATCAGAAGCTTCCTTTGTGACCAGTCTAACGTACACAAGGATGAAAGACAACGGACACTTCAACGTTCGAATTTGAATCAGCAGTTTAAATAGAAGACTCAAGACGAAAAAGAAGACAAGAGGTAGAACAACGCTAGCAATTTGAAAAGAAAGAAATCCATCTCCTCGAGTCTTCAGAAGATTGAAACAAGAGCGAAGCTTCCACTCCAACCTTGTTCTTAGCTCTTAGCTCTTAGCTCTCTGTGATCAAAAAGAGTTTTTATTTGTGAGAGCTTGTGTAGTCCTTGGAGAGAAAACCTTGTTAAATCTCTTTCTCTCTCGGCCTTGGTAGCTTCAGTGTGTAGCTGGTCAAGCTAGAGTCTGAAGCCTGTTCCCACACTCTTTTCTTATTAAGTTGTGTTCCCTTCTGGTCGAAGGAAGACCTGGTGGTATCCAGGGTGGTTGTTGTTCCCTTCAGGCTGAAGGAAGACCAGTTGAAGCTGGGTGTAAGGATCCTTAAGGGGGATTGTACCCTTGGTAGTGAAATCCTGAGGCATTGCTCAGGGACTGGACGTAGGTCTCCTGTGGAGAGGAGTTCCGAACCAGGATAAAAATCCTTGTGTCTTGTGGATGTGCTTTGTGTAATGGTGTCTTATTTGCTCTAACTCTAACCTCATTATTAAGTTGTGTAATCTTTTCAGTAAACAGGTTTTAATCAGAGATCGAAATTTTAACAACCCATTCACCCCCCCTCTGGGCTAGCTAGCTGGGCAACAAGTGGTATCAGAGCCCGTCTCTTCGACAAAGAAGAAGATCCAACGATCTGAAGAGCAAAGATCAATGGCAGCCCAAAGCAACTTCGAAGGTCAGTCAGTCAACAGGCCTCCCTTGTTCGATGGAGAAGACTACACCTACTGGAAGACTAGAATGGAATTTTTCTACAAGGTCATGATTACACAATATGGTCCATTGTAGAAGAAGGTGATCTTTCGGTCACAAATGCCAAGGCTCAGTGGACAGATGATGATAGGAAAAGAATATCCTTAAACTGCAAAGCCAAGAGCATATTATGCTGTGCCCTAAGCAAGAAAGAATTCAATAGAGTCTCAGCCTGCAAATCCGCAATGGAGATGTGGGAAAAGCTCAGAATTACCTATGAAGGGACAGACAAGGTAAAGGAGACCAGAATAGATATTCTAGTAGCTCAATATGAAAGATTCCAGATGCAGACAGGTGAATCAATAACTCAGATGTTCAGCAGATTCACAGACATTACAAATGGTTTAGCTGGTTTGGGAAAGGTTTATGACGTACCAGATATGGTTAGAAAAGTCCTCAGATCTTTACCATCTTCTTGGACTCCGAAGGTAACAGCTATTGAAGAAGCCAATGATTTAAAATTAATGTCATTGGAGAAGCTAATAGGATCTCTCATGGCTCACGAGATAAACATGGAGAGATTAGGAGAATCCTCCAGTAGAAGGAAACAATCAAATGCTCTCAAAGCAAGTGGAGATAATTCAGAAGAATCTTTGGATAATAGTGAGAGTAGCAAAGACAGTGATGATGAAGAAGCCATGCTGTCTCGAAGACTTCAAAGGATTCTAGCAAAGAAAAAGAAATATCAGTCCGGAAGAAAATTTTTTTAGAAAAACAAAGACTTTAGAAAACCAGAAGTAAAGGATCAAAAGAAAGGAGAAGTGATCTGTTATGAATGCAAGAAGCCTGGACACATCAAGGCAGATTGTCCCATGAAAAAAGAGGATCACAAGAAGAAGGACAACTTCAGAAGATTTAAGAAGTACAAAAAGAAAGCAATGGCAGCCGCTTGGGAGAACAGCAGTGACTCAGACAGTGAGTCAAGCTCGAGCAGTGAAGGTGAAGAAGCCAACTTGGCTCTCATGGCCAACACCGAAGATAAGGTAACTTCTGACTCTTCTTTTGATTCATGCAATGATTCAGATTCTGATAATTTGGAAAATGCTTTTAATCTTTATTATGAAATACAAAGAAGTATGCAAATTACTTAAAACTAGTAAGAAAAATATAATCTGTTTAGAAAATACAAATTCAGACCTAAGAACAGAAAATGAAGAACTTGAAAACAAAATTACTGAACATAAAAGAAGAAATGAATTATTATGTGAAGATTTAAAAGAGAAAAATAGGAAAATAAATCTTCTAGAAAAACAAGAAGACTTAGGTGAATTTAAATAGAAATAGAAAGACTAAATAAAGAAAATGATAATCTATCATGTACACTAGAAAAATTTACCAATGGTAAAACTCTTTAATATTAAAAGATGCTAGAAGATCAGGTAAAAAGAAAAATGGATTAGGATATACACCCCCAGACAATGAAGAAACCATAATATACCCTAAAACATATCCAACACCAAAATTGTACCCGAACAAGATATAGCATACAAAGCTGATTTCAAATATATAGAAAAAGTGACTAAGTTATCCTGCTGCAGTCACTGCAACAAGTTAGGACATATTAAAATAACATGCCCAACAAGACATAAAAAATGGATATTAAAAGGTAAAGTTGATGATACTAACCAATCAGGACCCAAAAGAACTTGGGTACCTAAAATTTAGTGTTTAATTTTCAGGGAAAATCAAAAGCATCCAAATGGTATTTGGATAGTGGATGCTCAAGGCACATGTCAGGGAACCAGAAGCTTTTTGTTAATCTCCAAGACGAAGAGGAACAGTCACATATGGAGATAATGGAAAAGGCACAGTAGTAGGAAGTGGATCCGTAAACATCAAAGGAAGATCAGTAATTGAAGATGTAATGCTGGTCAAAGGGTTAAAGCATAATCTCATAAGCATCAGCCAGTTGTGTGACAAAGGTCATCAGATTCAGTTCCAGGAATCAAAGTGCAGTATATTAAAGGATGGAGCAGTCATTTTTGAAGCCTATAGAGAAAGAAATCTGTATGTACTCTATCTAGAAGAACTCAAGGATCAAGATGTGTGTTTGGCAGCTAATAAAGATCAATCAACAGAGCTGTGGCACAGAAGATTGGGCCACTGCAGCTTGGACGGTTTGATAAGCTTAGAAAAAGGAAGCTAGTTGAAGGATTGCCAAAGGTCAATTCTAGCTTGGACAGTATTTGCAAACCTTGTGCAAGAGGAAAGCACACCAAGAGCTCCTTCAAATCAAAGACTGTAGTAACCACCTCAAAGCCCTTAGAACTACTTCACATGGATCTATTTGGGCCAATGAGGACTACCAGTTTGGGAGGAAAGAATTTTGGATTTGTAATAGTTGATGATTATTCAAGATTCACTTGGGTATCCTTTCTAGAGCACAAAGATGACACATTTGATAATTTTGTCAGCTTCAGTAAGAAAGTTCAGAAAGATCAAAATTCACAATTGTCTCTATCCGATCAGATCATGGTGGTGAGTTTCAGAATGAAAAGTTTACAAAGTTCTGTGATGATCAAGGAATTGAGCACAACTTTTCAGCTCCAAGAACACCTCAACAGAATGGAATTGCTGAGAGGAAAAACAGAACTCTTTTGGATATGGCAAGAACCATGTTGTCAGAATACGATTTGCCAAGATACTTCTGGGCCGAAGCTATCAACACTGCATGTTATATCATTAATAGAGTGATGATCAGGCCAATTCTGAAAAAGACTGCTTATGAACTCTACAAAGAAAAGAAGCCAAAGATTAGCCATTTCAGAATATTGGATGTCCTTGCTTCATCCATAACAATGGAAAAAGGGACATTGGTAAGTTGGATGCCAAATCAGATGAAGGCATCTTCATGGGGTACTCTTCTAAACCCAAAGGTTATAGAGTTTTCAATAAACGTTCCTTAGTAATTGAACAATCTGTACATGTTATTTTTGATGAATCTAACCCTTCCTTGAAAAAGGAAGAAATTAGTGACATTGATGATGCGGATGACTTGTCTGAAAAATTAAAGAATACCTCAATTAAGGACAAGGATGATCCTCCTCTGGAAGAACTGCAGCAAACTGAAATTCAACATGAAAATCTTCCAAAAGAATGGAGACATCAGAAAGATCACCCTCCTGAAAACATTATTGGTGATCCATCTGTAGGGGTAAGAACAAGAGGTAATGTAATTCCTTGTGACTATTTAGCCTTTGTTTCTCAAATAGAGCCTAAGACAGTCAATGAAGCTTTATCTGATGAATCTTGGATATTAGCCATGCAAGATGAACTAAATCAGTTCAAGAGAAACCAAGTATGGTCACTTGTTCCTAGACCATCCAATCATTCAGTTATTGGCACCAAATGGGTGTTCAGAAATAAACTGGATGAGTCTGGAATAATCTTAAGGAACAAGGCCAGATTGGTAGCTCAAGGCTACTCTCAAGAGGAAGGCATAGATTTCGATGAAACCTATGCACCTGTAGCTAGACTTGAGGCTATTAGGATTTTACTTGCTTATGCATCTGCATTTGATTTAAAACTATTTCAAATGGATGTCAAATCAGCCTTTTTAAATGGTTTTATCAAGGAGGAAGTTTATGTTGAACAACCTCCAGGCTTTGATGATACCGAATTTCCAAATCATGTATTTAAACTTCATAAGGCTTTATATGGATTAAAGCAAGCACCTAGAGCTTGGTATGAGAGGCTCAGTACCTTCTTATTGGATCATGGTTTCACTAGAGGTAAAGTATAGTACATTATTATAAAATCTAAAGTTAAAAATATACTTCTTGTGCAAATATATGTAGATGATATCATTTTTGGATCTACTGATGAATCTCTTTGCAAGTACTTTGAAAAGCTTATGCAGGGAGAATTCGAAATGAGCTTGATGGGGGAGCTAAGCTACTTCCTTGGATTGCAAATTAAGCAAGGGAAGGATGGCACTCATATCTGTCAAGCCAAGTACACCAAAGAGCTGTTAAAGAAATTTGGATTTGAAGGTGCAAAGCCATTATCAACTCCAATGAGCACATCAATCAGAATGGACAGTGATCAAAAAGGTAAAAAGGTAGATCAAAAGAATTATCGAGGTATGATAGGATCATTACTTTACTTAACTGCAAGTAGACCAGATATTTTGTTTAGTGTATGCATGTGTGCTAGATATCAGGCAGACCCTAGAGAGTCTCATTTAATTTCAGTAAAAAGAATATTTAGATATCTGGCTGGAACTCATGATTTAGGTCTCTGGTATCCTAGATCTTGTGAAATAGAATTAGTAGGATATTCAGATGCTGATTATGCTGGATGCAAAGTAGATAGAAAAAGCACCAGTGGTTCTTGTCAGTTTCTTGCAGGATGTTTAATATCATGGTCATCCAAGAAACAAAATTCAGTAGCTTTATCAACAGCTGAGGCAGAATATGTTGCTGCTGGAAGTTGCTGTACACAACTTCTTTGGATAAAGCAACAACTTGAGGATTTCGGAATTCACATCAAATCAATTCCGCTATTGTGTGATAACAAGTGCCATCAACCTCACCAAAAATCCAGTTCAGCACTCAAGGACTAAGCACATTGAGGTAAGATATCATTTTATTCGAGACCACGTAGCTAGTGGTAATTTAGAAATTTCTTTTATAGATACAAATGGTCAATTAGCAGACATCTTCACAAAAGCCCTACCTGAAGAGAGATTCACATCTCTTAGAAGGGAATTAGGGATGTGCAATGTGTGAAAAGATCTCTGTAATTTATTGGCATAAAAATTTTTTTTCAGATAGAAATGAAATTTTCCTTCTTTAACAATGAGCAAAATTCAGTTTGTCTACATTCCTTGACCGCTATCGCAGTAAAGGCCGTTTGACCCGTCAAACGATTTTGTCGTTTTCTGGCTTTACTGCCTCTGGCGCTTCACTTTTCGATAAAATAATAATAATTTTCAAATCGTTCTGAGAACGACTCGTCTTCTACCTTTACCCTTTTATCCTCTATCCGTTCACCCAAAGCCGATGCCCTAACGATTTTGGGAACGACTCTCTGCAACTTTCGAAGCTTTCTCCTCTTCCGCGAAGAATTCCTTCGAAAGCTTCCACCTCTTCTGTCATTTCCCTTCATCAGAATCTCCTTCTCCTCTAACCCATGGCCGCTCCGTTAATCTCCGGAAGTGTTGGGGGCTACAGTGCTGAGTATTTATCCCCAAAGGAGCAAGAAAGATTTACGTTTGTGAAGACGAAGATTTGCGGAAATAAGGCAGTAGATGTTCAGAATCTTGAGAAGAGTGGCATGGCCAGGCTAGTTGATACTCTAAGAAGATTGCAGTGGATGGATGTGGTCACCTTCAGTGAGGTAAGCTACCCGGACTTGGTGAAAGCCTTCTACATTTGTCTGAAGTCAGAAGCAGATGGGTCCCTTGTTTCCTCTGTCAAGGGCATCCAAATCAGAATAACCCATGAGCTTTTGCATGATCTGTTTGGAGTAAAGACCTCTGGATTTAGTGGCATTCACTCTGTGAATGATGAAGTCAAAGGTCTAGGGATTATCGGTCCAGGATTTAAGTTGAAGGATGGGAAGCTTGATATTAATCAGATGTCCGCATTCAATAGATTACTTCACTTTATAGTCTGCCAAATCTTAGTACCTCGCAGTGCTGCTACCTTTTCTTCATGCACTAGGGCAGATTCGGACATAATGTTCTGGGCCATCCAGAACAAAGAGATAAACCTGGCCGCAGTGATGATTGAGCGAATGATGTTTGCACACGCTCAGTTATGGGAAACAAAGAGCAAGTGGAATGTTTCCCTTCCGTATGCTCATCTACTGACCAAGGTCTTCAAGCACTTTGGAGTAGATTTGTCAGGAGCAGTAGCTGAAAAGATGGGCCAGTCAATCAGGTCCAGAAATCTAAAGAAAAGCGGTTTTTCAGTACAAGAAGGAGTTTGGTCAAAGTCCTCTGTGGCTGAAGGAGAAGCAGTTCTTGAAGATATTCCAGAAGTAGTAGCAGAGCAAGCAGCAGCAGCAGAAGAAGAAGCAGCAGCAGCAGAGCAACACAGCAGCAGCAGAAGAAGAAGTAGAAGCAGCAGCGGCAGTTGTTCAAGCAGCAGCAGTTCCAGTTGTGTCCAGCCAGGCAGAAGGTTCAGTCTCACCTATTGTGGAGATTATCTCTCATTCTCCAGAAGTTCAGATGAAAGAAGGTGCAGCTGGTGTGGCAGACTCCTCGCCCACCACCTTAGTCGCCTCAATCTTAAAAGAGTATTGGATTCCATTCCCTCCACCTCAGTTACTTCTAAAGAAGGTGGATGTGTTGAAGAAGAAGCTATGGCACCAGGCCATACAGAAATTCTATCAGATTCTTTTGCTAATGTTGAGGTACAAGCAGGTACTCAACCAGATGTTGTCTTGGAAGAAGCTCCTGCTCAGGGGGAGCAAGAAAGTGTTGAACTCCCCGCTCCTATTCAGGGGGAGCAAGTAGGCATTGAGGAAATTCCACCTCCTGCCAGTATTCCTATTAGTGAAGGCCCTAGAGCAAGCAATATCAATCTTGAGGAGCCTGTCATTCAGCAAGGGAAGCAAAAGAGAGTGGCTCACAAAAGGCCAAGAAAAAGTCACAGAAAAGTCAATCTGAAGCCTATTATGGCATTGTTGAAAGCTCAAGGAGAAGTCTTGTCATCTGTTCAGACAAGTGTTCAGGGCATTATCTCTAATCAAGCCTCAACCTCCTCTGATCTATCCTCAATTCGAAATGCAATGAGGTGGTTCAATAAAGAGATGTCCGATATGAAGATTTTGCTGGCTAATCTTTCAAGGTCCAGTGGTGTCCCTCCTGCACCCACTCAGAGCAGTCCAGCTGAAGTTCCTAGGCCACCAGGGCCTCCAGCAGAAGTTCCTCGGCCATCAGGGCTACCAGTTCAAGCATCAGGGCCATCAGGGCCATCAGGGCAAGCTTCAGGGTCATCAGGACCCTCTTCAGTTGTCAGAGAAGCCAAAGGAAAAAGCCTATGTCAGCTACTTCGGCTCCTGACACTTCAAATCTTGCAACTCCAATTTTGTCCTCACCTACCTCTCCTCTCACAGCCCTCCTGCTCCACCAACTATAAAACACCCAGTACCTCGCACCCTACCATCATCCTCTATCCTCTCATCTCAACCTACTTCTCTCCTACTCCTTCTCACACTTCAGCCTCATCATCCTTCTTACCCTCATCACCTCAAACTCAAACCACTCCAATTCAACCCACTTCATCCTTCAATCCAAACACATTTTCTATCCTCCTACTCCTCCACCCTCTGTTACTTTAATTTCAGAACCACCTCCTCTACTTGGTGTCTTTGACACAAATTTGCCGGATGAATTTGAGAGAAATACTCTTTCCACTATTCTTTTCACTGCCACTCATATTCACAGGACTGATCCTCCCAGTCCTGCCAAGAAAAAGAGGAAACAATCATCCTCTGTTTCCATCTCCTCCTCCTTATTTCCACCTCTTTGGTACTCTCTTACCCTTGAACCTCAGAAAAGATTCCTTTATAAGGAATACCTTCAAAAGTGCATCCTCTCCACCATTTATGGTATTCCCTTCCTTAACCTTACTGAGCACCTAAATATTGTTCTTCCTCTTACCCAGTTATCCCACTTTCATAAATCCAAAATCTTTGAGGGGACTGAGTTCAAGACTGAAGATCAGTGGGCAAATGTCAAGGGCAACAAAGCTCAATACAACAAGTTCTTGACTGCCAGGGCCGAATCCATTTCGCATGGAGCTCATTCTCTCACTCTCTCTGAGTGGTTCTTTCTCAAGCATAAAAATTTGTGGGGTCCTTTCATCTTGAAAGAGATCCGCATTGCCAAATGCTTCCAGCAGTACAGTGACTTCTGCTTCCTGAACAAACTGCCAGAAGTCCAGTTCTCTCAATTCCATTCAGCTATAGTAATGTTAAGATCCGAACGTCCAGTGAATATTCCCCTAACAGTGAACTTTGCTGATATCCGGATTGACTCTCCAGTCCTTTTGCCAAAGTTGCATTCCCTAGTATTTGGTTCAGATGCAGGCTCCAATGCATTTGAAATGTTTGCCAGGCAGATGGGTAGAATGTCAGCCAAGCAGAGCAGACTGCCCTCCTTCCTGCGGTTTATCTTCAGAGAATATCACTCTGGCCGCATCTCCTCTCAGGTTTTGGCTCCACTCATTTCTGAGTGTGAAAGGCTTACACCCTCCGTGTGGGCAATCATCTACAGGGAAACCAACCTTCAGTTAGAAGCCATCAACAGTTCCTTGGTTAATCAAAATAAGCCCTCTCTCTCAGCCGAAGCCTTCATGGATCTCAACTCCATAAATCCTATTCAAGAGATTTATGTTCAGTGGGCAGCTCGATATACAGCTTTCTATGCTCTGAAGCAGGATCTATTAGATCAGAAGATCTTCTATCCAATCTCCTTGGATAGATTTCTCCATCGTGCCAGCTTCGGAAAAAGCACTTACTTCAGATTCATCCTGGATCCAGATCAGTATACAGAATTCTTGGATCAGCAACGGATTTTGTACATTCAAAGAGCCACCCAATCTATGGGTCCCAACTTCTCAGTTGCTTCTGGGGTTTTCCAACAGACGTTTGAAGACCTTGAGATCAAGGCATGGGCTGTCATCTCACAGCATGCCTCCTTGTTATCTCCCTTGTACTACCTCTCTCATACTTAATACAAGGATCTCTCTTCTTTGTCTCTCAGCTTATCTTTTTGCTTATTGACAAAATGGGGGAGAAAACTAAAGTAAATCTGAAAAACATGTTTAATTTTTTTTTTGATGTTTAGTATATTTTGTCATCATCAAAAAGGGGGAGATTGATGACCAAACTGTCCCCATAATAAATATCTCATTTATTATTCATATATTAATTTTGATGATTAACAAAATAGTACTAATGGACTACTTGAGCCTTGAGAACAGGAAATAAAAGAAAAATGAAAGTTCAAGACAATCAGGTAAGTCTCATCTCACATTCTGTCCAAGTCTTTGTATCGACTTCTTTGGTAAGCAGAACGATTTCCTCTTTGTCTGGAAAACTCAAAACAAATCGATATCGCAACGACTCTATAGTCATAACGATTTCTTTAGAACTCGCAACGACTCTCTAGCCGTAACGATTTCTTTAGAACTCGTAACGATTCTTTAGAACTCGCACGACTCTCTAGCCGTAACGATTTCTTTAGATCTCGTAACGATTCTCTTTAGAACTCGCAACGACTCTATAGTCTAACGATTTCTTAGAACTCGCAACGACTCTCTAGCCGTAACGATTTCTTAGATCTCGTAACGATTTCTTTAGAACTCGCACGACTCTCTAGCCGTAACGATTTCTTTAGATCTCGTAACGATTTCTTTAGAACTCGCAACGACTCTATAGTCATAACGATTTCTTTAGAACTCGCAACGACTCTATAGTCATAACGATTTCTTTAGAGTTCATAACGATTTCTTACAGTTCATAACGACTTCATAAGTGTCATGATTCATAACGATTTCTTTAGAGATTCAACGATTTCTTTAGAGTTCATAACGATTCTTTACAGTTCATAACGACTTCATAAGTGTTCATGATTCATAACGATTTCTTTAGAGTTCATAACGATTTCTTTACAGTTCATAACGACTTCATAAGTGTTCATGATTCATAACGATTTCTTTAGAGTTCATAACGATTTCTTTACAGTTCATAACGACTTCATAAGTGTTCATGATTCATAACGATTTCTTTAGAGTTCATAACGATTTCTTTACAGTTCATAACGACTTCATAAGTGTTCATGATTCATAACGATTTCTTTAGAGATTCATAACGATTTCTTTACAGTTCATAACGACTTCATAAGTTATAAAGTCAGCAAGATTCTTTTTATCGAATTTCTTGATGCATCAGTATAATGCCTTTAATAGCGTTGAAAAGTCAAAGTCATATCTTGTCCGTTGACTGCTATGCATTAAATGCTCTCTGATCGTATCTCCCATGCATGCAGACAATATCTTCCATTTCTATGCTACTCTGTCTACGTACTTTTTAGACAGAAAGGAGCCTTGCTATATACTGCAATATTCGTTCCATCTCAACTAACTATAGACAGCAGTCTCAGCTGTCTTCTATTTATTGATGATATGCTTACAGATATCTGACAAGACTCATCTGGACAACGTTGGACACAAGATACAAAGTTCTATGACATCTCTTTGGCGTGTACATAAGGATAAAAGACTGACGATCAGAAGCTTCCTTTGTGACCAGTCTAACGTACACAAGGATGAAAGACAACGGACACTTCAACGTTCGAATTTGAATCAGCAGTTTAAATAGAAGACTCAAGACGAAAAGAAACAAGAAGAGGTAGAACAACGCTAGCAATTTGAAAAAAAGAAATCCATCTCCTCGAGTCTTCAGAAGATTGAAACAAGAGCGAAGCTTCCACTCCAACCTTGTTCTTAGCTCTTAGCTCTTAGCTCTCTGTGATCAAAAAGAGTTTTTATTTGTGAGAGCTTGTGTAGTCCTTGGAGAGAAAACCTTGTTAAATCTCTTTCTCTCTCGGGCCTTGGTAGCTTCAGTGTGTAGCTGGTCAAGCTAGAGTCTGAAGCCTGTTCCCACACTCTTTTCTTATTAAGTTGTGTTCCCTTCTGGTCGAAGGAACCTGGTGGTATCCAGGGTGGTTGTTTTCCCTTCAGGCTGAAGGAAGACCAGTTGAAGCTGGGTGTAAGGATCCTTAAGGGGGATTGTACCCTTGGTAGTGAAATCCTGAGGCATTGCTCAGGGACTGGACGTAGGTCTCCTGTGGAGAGGAGTTCCGAACCAGGATAAAAATCCTTGTGTCTTGTGGATGTGCTTTGTGTAATTGGTGTTCTTATTTGCTCTAACTCTAACCTCATTATTAAGTTGTGTAATCTTTCAGTAAACAGGTTTTAATCAGAGATCGAAATTTTAACAACCCTTCACCCCCCCTCTGGGCTAGCTAGCTGGGCAACAGGGTGGACTGATGAGACGGAGATTCTGAATCAATTCTAATTAGACACCCTTGAGGGAGTCTTATCCAAGTGTTGTAGAATGTCATATTCGGTTGCCGGCAGGTGGTGGGGGTCCATTATCCTCCTCATCTTGAGATGACCGAGGAAGGGAGGGACAATCAAGTTCTGAAGAGTGACATGAACGTCCTCCTGGGACCTAGGGAGAATGAGTGGAGGGGTGGGAGCCATAAGTGGGCGACTCATAGGAAGGGGGAATGAGAACAGAAGGATAGGTATCCTGACGAGCGGGTCGATAAGCACCAAGGGTTGCTCTTCTAGGATGGCATCTACGGTGGTGGAGGGTTCCTGGGACTCTACAGAAGGACAAACCACTCATCAAAACTTTCTACCCCCCATGTTGTTCTCTCCTCACACCCGAGGTCCGAATGCGTCATGGTGTTGACTTTTTCTGGGACTTAGAGGAGGAGGGTTGTTGTTTTGGTGGTTGGGGAGGGGCTCTCGCATAATACTCAGTTCCCTTCTTGTATACCTAGATTTAGCAATGGCGACCTTGACATCCTCCCAATTAATTCTACCCTGGTCATTCATGTCATACACCCAGTCACGGAAGGTGAAACAATTATGGATTTCATGACCGAGAGCCCTATGATAGGGACAGTATTTTGAGGTATCGACCATTGGGTGGAAACTCTCCTTTTGTGGGGGGAGTTGGATAGCGTCGCAGGACATGAGGGCAAAGAATATGTCCTCGAGGGATTCGAGGAGGCAAGATAATGAGATCTCTTGGATAGGACGGGTATAGCCAGAAGGAGAAGGGACAGCGAAGTAAGGCCTAGGGGGGGTGTGATGGGAATTAGTGAGGATTGGAGGCAGAATTGGAGGGCTTGTTAGGAGGCCTCAACGGTTGACTGCAAGCACTAACAGACTCATTGATAGTCACCCCCTTGGTGGTAGGTGCCGCAGGAGCCTTGCATCCCTTGGGCTTCCCTTCGAAGAATGGTGGGAGGGAGGGAGTCCTTGATTTGATTTTGGACCACCCTAGCTCAGTTGTAAAGGTGCGCAAAGGAGGGGAACTCACTAAGCATCAATATAGATCGGAGCAAAGGGGTGGTGTTGGTGACTATCATTGTTATTGCTTGGGACTCCAGGATGGGGAGGTTGGCCCTCGAAGCCATGGATCTCCAACGGTTGGCAAATGTGACAAAGTCTTCATCCGGCCTCATCTTTTCCGCCACCAAGTCGAGAAGTGTAGGGACTTGGGTGGCCATGTAAGAGAAGTGGGAGATGAAGCGTTCGGAGACAATGTCAAAATTGACAAGATCAGATGCGGGTAAAGAGGTAAACCACCTCAAAGCCTCCCCTTCTAACGATTGTTGGAAGAGGTGGACTAAGAGGACCCGATCATATAACCACCAGTGGGAGTCCATGGTGAAGCCAACCAGATGGAATTCGGGGTCGGAGGTCCCATACTTGTGGTATTTTAGGGCTTTGAAACCTAGGGAAAGTAGCATTGGGGAGCTTGCAGTAATTTTGAAGAGAGTGAGGCTTGGAGAGGGACAATGACTCAGCTAAGAGTCTCCTAACAAGACCCTCCATCTCCGACCGGGAGATGGATTTGGATTGAGCGGGGGGGTGTGGGTTGGGATAAGGTGGATAAATAGAAGGAGGAGTTGGAATGGGAGTTGGCGCAGGAGTGGAGTCGGAGGAAGAGGAGGGAGATGGAACCCGTGAAGGAGTGGCAGCCTAGGAATGGGCCTAGATGAAGAGGCATTGAATGGAGATGGCGAGGAAGGAGAGGCCATTGCCCGGACAGTATGCTTGGAAAGCATTGAAATGATGTCTCGGGCGAATAGTGGGAGAGGAGTTTAGAAATTTGGGGTCTTCTTGAACTTCTTGGGCGTATGTGGGGTTGACCCTCAAACATACCTCTCATTGTCAGCTTGAGAGGAGGATTGAACTGACTCTTAGGTTGAATATTAGAGTTTACCATTCGACAAATTCATCATGGATATTTCATCATACTCAAATGTTGGATTGTTAGACATATTGAATGAGTTCAACCAAGAGGTCCATTAACAACAAAACCTATTGATTTTAAGATGATTAAGCTGATTAACTACACTGTTATTAGGAGAAAATGTGGATTTCTACCAAACAATGTTGTCAAAACAATCCCAAAATTTTAGATGTTGAAGTTGTGCGTTAGTTAGATTTGTAAAGGACCGGTTCACTCACTTCTCACTCAAAGCCGAGTGAATAGGTGAACTAGCTTGGAAGGTGAAAGGTCCTCCTACCCCGTACATGAGGTAATCCACAGAATTTAGGGATTTACAGTGTCATCCTTGAAACAAATTGATTTACCCGAGAGGGAATCCCCGAGTAAAAGGTTGTGAATCAAGAAGGGGCTATCCTAAAACATGTGGGAGGCTAGAACAGAAGAGAATAAGGACCCCCCTCGTGACTGAGGACCGTTAGGGATCAAATAGAAAGCAAACAGAAAGAAAATTAGATCAAAAATCAACCAAAATAGGTTCTGTGAAATAAACGGCAACACAGTCGTCGTTCAAGTTCTTCAGAAAATAGTAAACGGCAGGATCGATGGATGCTAGAGAAAGTAAATGGAAAAAATATGTGACACTGATAAGAAGTAGACAACAGGAATGGTGGACGTTTACATGGGTAGATGGCAGGATCGCTTGCCGTTTACGTAGGTGCAGGATGGGGACCGTGGCAGCAGCAGTTGTCCCACCGTGATCGCCAAAGCGGGGCTGTGGACGTCCCGTTCCACACCCCCGTAGTGGTTGAAACTCCGGAAATGTCTCGGACGCTGAGATGCTCCCTCGTCGGTGTTGGATGGATGCTGGTTGACCCTGCTAACTCCTTTGACTTCTATTTGATCGGGTTGACTAGAGGAAAACAAAGAAAACAGCAAGAAAATGAACGGGAGGTGATCGCCAGGGCCTTACCTGTGCCCAAGGAGGGTTATGATCATGCCGATGACGTTGCCTCGTGCAGCGGTGGATGGCGGGACTCCGACTTCCCCTCTTCGGCCGGCCAAAGAGAAGAAGCTCCGCGGTCTCATTCAAGCATTCTTGGAACAAAAAAAGAGCTATTAGACTTTGAGGAAGTGCGGTAAATGTCTAGAAGTAAAGAAGAGTGACCCAAAAGGTGAGCCCTGTACCCAGTGTGGGCTTGAGAAGAGGGATGGCAAAATGTTATGACCACCCTTCTTCCTGTTTTTGATTTGGAAATCCCCTTTAGGGTGTAGGGAGGTGCACTATGTGCCTAGAGTGTGTGTGTGTGTGAAGTGAATAACATGCAAGAGTAAGAGAGAGAGAAAGGAAAGGGAAGGAGAAGAGGGAGATGATCCTCTTGAAGTGGGTGGATGACTCTTTTGTGGGCTCCTTCAGCTCGTGGTGAAGCCTCCTGGACGCTCAAGGTTAGAGGAAGAGAAGAAGCAAAGATGAAATCTCTCTATGGCTTAGAGTGGATTTTCTCTCTCTTCTCTCAAGGCATCAAAGCATGAGGTCGTCCAACATCTCCCCCCTCACTTAGAAGGCAAGGAGTACCATATATAGGCAATAGGGGCAGAGCTAATGAGCATAGGATGCTCAACTGTGAAGAAACACGCTTAAACATGTGGCAATCCATGTATTAAGGCTGAACCAATGAGAGGGGGCCATGTAGGATTTTTAGGTCAAGGGGGGCCAAGGTGGCCCATTTGCCCGTTGGGAACGGCCCCATGCGTTGGATGGCGAGGAGAGGGTGCAAGTAGGCTAGAATCTCGGGCAGTTGAATAGACAAAGTAAACCCAGGTTGACATCAAACGATGTTGCTGCCAACCCATGCATATGTCAACATGGGTGGATGCCAACCAGAGTAGACGTCCCGGGGTATTTCCGTCAACATGAAGTCAGCGGCAATCGATGTTGTCGTTTACATGGGATCCGAGGCAAGTCAACAAGTGGTCAAACCAGCCTTATTGGGCCATGAACCACACGAAGATGGGCCAAATCATGCGTCTATAGCGACCAGGTCGCGACGCTCAAGAGTGTCACGATGATGTCAGGGCGGCCTTACCAGTCGTGACATCATCGCAACCTCTATAGCGATCGCGTCTCCAGCGAGGGGGGTTCGTTGTAGTCCTCCCGGAGACCACCCCAAAATGCGATACAAACATACCACAGGGGGAGGGGAGCATGCTCAACATGTAGGAAAGCCATTAAGCCATACAAACCACCCTCAAAACCCCACAAACATGGATTTACAAGAATCTATGCTCGATGGAAACCTCACTCAACCATGAACATGGTTCTCCCACTCCCACACCCCAAACCACGAGGAAAACACCATCTCAAGGGGGAGGGGAGCATGCTAGGACGAGAGGAGAACGAGGGTCCCTACCTCCAAGAGTAGAGCCGATCCGTTGGGGCCTTCACATCGGAATGGCCACCTCCTCCACGCTCCAAGCACCACGACCACAGCTCCTGCATGAACGGATGGAACAACTTCAGCACGAGCACCACGAGCCCCAATAACCATCGAGAAATCGCAAGGGAGCTCTAGAGAGGAAAAAGAAGGAAGAAGAAGATGAGAGGGGGTAATGGGGCGCAGCCAAGATTTTAAATCGACGGCCCCCAAGATGCGATGGGTCGGCCTGGCGCGATAACGACCATGTCGCGACGCCGCTAGGTGTCACGACCATGTCACGACGGCCACCCCCGACGTGACCCCAAAAGCGGTCAAACCTCGAAGACCGGGAAACCAGAATGCAACGGCCTGACAAGTCGCGTCAACACTGTACGCACCTGCCACCTGACACGACGTTCTGACAGATAGGACAGCGGTCACGTCTATCAGAAAAGCAGTCATGATGCCTCCAGACGCCGCGACAAGAATGCGACGGCCACCCCGACAGCCAGGTGTGTCGCCACACAAACCATGTCGCAACGGGCTCCCCTGGCGCAACCATATCACAACCTTGAGGACAGGCCAAGGGCCCAAGTGGGCCGGGTCTTATAGAACAAATTAAAACATTCGATGTTATAGTGTTAAATATATCATGGTCGGCCGAAGTGACTTCATCATATATGAAGCTTAGCTTCGTATATGATGAAGTTCTACTTCGTCATATCCGAAGTCTAGCTTCGTATATGACGAAGTTACACTTCGATTGGCTGCAACCAAAACTGTACATCCGATGTTTGTTTTAGAAGGATTTCAAAGTGGCCAGTCAAATTATGAATTGTAAACATGAATCAAATGAATTGCAGCAAGAAAGCACTTAAGTTTATCAACAATCAAATGATATTATGATTTATGTTAGCATCAAAACAAATCAAATCAATCATCATCAACCAAATCAACCATCATATTTATGTCAGCATCAAAACAATGATTATGATTATGGTTATTCACATACCATAACTCAACACGTCTAATCTCCACATGCTCTTGAATTTGTTTGATCAAGGAAATGTCGTGTTGTACCTTCAACCAAAAGCAACAATTAAGGGGCCCCGAGAATGGTCCTAGGGGAGAAACCTTCTATGTTCAAGTTAGGGAACTAGCCAAAACATAAAGAAGTTGAAGGTGGAGGAGGAGAGGGAAGAAGCAGGCTAGTCTACTTGCCTCTCAAAATCCCTCTTACCATTGCTGGCGAGTGCCTTTTAAGCATGTGTCGAGGGTCCTCCTCGCTAGCCACTCCTTTCTAGCCTTGAAGACAACTGATAGGGAATGGTATCCATTGCATTGTGTAGGGGAGGTCACTAGAATGAGCCGATGAGAAGGCATGCACATTCGTACGGCATGGGCCACTCTGCAAGGATGTTGTTGACTTCTCTAGAATAGAGATAGACATGTTGGATAGGAAGGGAAGCCACTCACTGTAGTATTAAGCACGTGTTGTGTGGTTGATGGGTTGCACCCTAGCATGATAGGGATAGGTCAGGTAGTAGGAGTGAGGTGCCTCACACCGTGGTAAGGAGGGCCTCATTGTGGCCTAGGAGGGTTGAGGACTTACCCCTAGCATATGTTGGACCATCCAAAGACAATGGACCTTGGGGCTAGGGATTCAAGATTTTGGGGGGCCACATTTCAGTTCGTCTATCTATATGGGCCACTTAAGAGGGGGTGATGATTAGGCTCACCCCATCCTTTTGTGCTAGTGGGCCGAGTGAATTGGCTTGTGGGATGTGATTTTTAATTTAATTAAAAAAGTATTTGTGTATTTATGTTCAGGTGTGTGGACATGCGCATATATTGTAAATTCAAGTCTCATCGACATGCTGACCATGGGCCATCTATGGGAGATGAATCCACAATTATAGATCGCACGTGTGTCAGTCACATGAGTGACCATATGTGTAAGGCCCTTGATTTTTCATCTTTGGGTGATTTCTTATGTATGTATAAATGTATGCCATCGATGTATAAACTTTATTGTGCATAGTACTCACTTGTTTACATTGCATGAATAAGTATTATTTTAATGTGTGCATTGTAGATTATATATATATATATATATATATATGTGTGTGTGTGTGTGTGTGTGTGGTGTACATAAAGTTTCTACAGTTTTAAGTTCAGTTCTGGCGGCCAGTAGACGTCAATATGTGTGGACGCCAATCCCAAGTAAGCGGCCACATCGATGGACGCCGACTCAGAATTGGAGGCTATTGATGTTGACATTTACCTCCCAGATCTGTTGCGATTTCAGATCCAGAAACGCCTCCGGAAATGTCTCCCTTGTTTAGGAAACCGTCCCCCAACGGTAACCTAGCCTACCCAAGCGCGTTCCTAAACCCCCAACTCTATATAAGAGATGGATTAGGGCTCAGTTAGGTCCTTTTGACTCTTTGGGTCAAAAAAACTAATTTCTGTGCGAAAACTGATTTTGGAACCCCTTGATCCAGCGACTGGTGACTTCTTCCGGCATTCATCATCGACAAAGAGGAAGTCTGAGCATTGGGGAAAACGTCTCCAGCATCGGGTTGCGCTCTGCATCGACACAGGACCCGGATCGGAGGGATTTCGGGGACTCTTTGGCTCAGGTCGAGGAGGGCTTCTCTGACTTAATCCATTGATTGGAGATTTTATCCAAGGCAAGTAACCCTTTCACAACATTCTTACATACGTCTAGTAAGTCCTAGAAATTTTCTGGATTTTATTTCGAGTCCGGATCCCAATTTCACCAAGATTTTACATTCAGTATGTGTTTTCCACAGACAGGAGCTTAACGGCAGGATCCCTTGCCGTTAAGATCTTTAGTTGGCGGCACACTTTGTTGTCGTTAACCTGATAAACGACCACCTGCATGCCATCAAGTTCACCAGACTGCAATAGTGTACATGTCTGACCCATATATCCTATTTTTCGGATTTCTGCACATGAGGATATAATGTAAAAATGATATGTTATGTAATACCCCTATTAGATCATGGTGTGTAAATTTTGTGAATTTATGTGGAATACCTTATTTATATGAATTTTATGAAATGCATGTCAAGCAGGTTATTATCTTGTGAAATTGTGTTTGTGAAATTTATGAGAAGTTTGAATGTCATAAAATTTCTGTAAGATGATTATAAATGTCAGTCCATGTCACGAAATTTGGGAATTTTCTGATACCTGCCTAAATAGATATTTTTCCTGAACTGTAGAATAGTAAACATGTTTATTGGTATGAAATTTCCATTTAATCGTATCAAAGTAGATAAATTCTTAGAATTTTTCATAACATCAGGACTGTCAGAATACATGTATAGAGTGAATTATGGGTGTGAATAATGAAAACCATGAGAATTAGACTATTTTTACCGTATGTAATGTCACTATTCTAATTTTCTTAATTATTTGGTATTTCATAAAATTAGGAAAATTTGTGTGTGTACTGTGGAATCTGTAAATGGTCTGTGGTTAAATTTTCAAGTGAATTGAACAACAACAGATATTGATTTCATTAATTCATCATGTATTGGCCGTTTTAAAGCATGATAATTTACATTGTTTTCAGCATGATTAGTATTAATTAGTAACTGTTAAACTTGTAAACAGCAGTACCATGCTAGATAAACATGAAATATGTGCTTGCATGTGAGTAAGTAAATGGTGTGTTAAACAATGTACCCTAATGTGTAAATAAAACAAATGTGTAAATGTGCCAATGGGTGACACTGCTACCTTAGAGGGCTGTGGAAGAGTACTGTGGCAAAGTCCCCACGGGAAGGTTCATAGTGTGTGATGTCCCACGGGCATTGGGATTAAATCCGGGAGGCGGACAAGTACCGCTGGTTAGGGTGAAGATTGCTTCTCCCGGTTCTGCGCAGTAACTAAGGTCTATCATTGTATTGCCTAGATGATAGATATGTGTGTGATGTGACAAGTGTGTGTCCTTCTAGAGGTGGTCTGGACTATGTGTCATGGCATATAATTAAGAATATGTGAGCATGTGTGTGAGAGTGTGAACATGTGAACTAGATAAGTGAAATTAAATAAATGATTAGGTGAGAATATAAATCAATGGTATAACATGTAAAATGATAATTCCTTATATGAATGTGATATATCCATGTCAAAACAGCAATCTATTCATGTGTGTAGATGTGTTAACCATGTGAAAATGATCATAGAATCCATGCTAGGAATGTTTTTGTAATATGTGTAAACATCATGTTTAAAATGGTTATTATCTTAGCATGTGAATGTAGTTAAATGATTTTAGTTTAGCATATTGTAAAGTGTGTAGAAGCATGTGATAGGTTTTAAGTCATTGTAAAATTGTTATAAATCACTTATCATGTGTAGCATGTGTAGAAATCATGTTTAGTTTTTTTTTTGAAACATTATCAAATCCATGCTTTATATGATAATGGTGTAGCATGAGAATGTGTAAGGTCATGTGATGTATGTATGTTTGGAATTACTTGTTGAGTTCTTTTGGACTCATTCTTACTTCGGCGTACATGTGCAGACATTTCTACTTCTTCCGAGGAGATCGTTAGGAGCGACTCGGAGCGGGAGTAGGAGACTTTTGTCTTGGATTCAGCATTGTATTTTCTTCTTTCATAGTATGTAATAAAAGACTCTGCGTAGTCTTATGTGGACAATGTAAAAAAAAATTTGAAATTTCTCAGTTACGAAGTATTTACTTTTCCTTTTCTATATAGACTGTGTATAAATGATGATGATGGAATAAGAGTTACTTTCCAGTTATTTCATTTCCAATGTCATGTGTTATATATTTGTGTATGTTTCAGCCTAATTGTACAATTCTTGGGTAAATGTCTCACTGTAGCGGCGTTCATTATACCGATGTGGGTTGGTGTAACCGTACCGGTATAAGGCGGGTCGTTATAGAGATTGGTATCAGAGAGATAGGCTGAAATTGTACATAAATATACACATACCATCATCTTCATTGTATGCTAAGTCTATGTAGATTGTCCACATAGATAAGTAAATAGTTAGAAATTAGATAGTCTAGTTCTAATTTGTGATTAAATCATTTTGCAGGGTATGGCTTCACCTGGTAGGCATGGTGTTCCTGCTCGTGAGGGTGAGCAGAGGAGAGATGAGCCTCGGCGTGAGGATCAGGTGAGCAGCAGGCCCCAGCACCCCAGGGTCCTGTGCTTCCCCCACCACCACCAGTAGATTATGGAGTGTTTATGCAAGGTCTAGTGCAGGCCATGCAGACGCAGGCCCACACCCAGGCTGCACTCCAGGCTCAGCTGGAGGCTCAACAGGCTCAGGTTAGAACGGTAGACAGAGTAGTCTATTTTACTTGATGATATGTTTACTATGTTGCTATGCTATATGTGTTGCTTATGATGTTTGTTGTGGCAGGCTCAAGTGCCAGTTACCCAGCTCAGGACCATGGTGGACCCTCCATCATGGAACGGTTCAAGAGGATGTCGCCACCCTCTTTTAAGGGGGAGATCGACCCGTTGCTTGCTGAGAGTTGGATGAGGGAGATCGAGAAGATCTTCCGGGCTATTAGGTGCGCTGAGGATGACAAGGTCACTTTAGCCACCTATATGCTACATGTATGTGTAAATTAATTCGGTGGTTATTTCTTTCAGTATAGATTATGTTGGTTAGTCCTTATGGGTGGTTTTGGCATGAGCGAGCCGACGTGTGGTGGTCCTCGTTATTACATACCAGGTTCGAGGATGGTGCTGTGGAGATTGGTTGGGACGAGTTCGTGAGGCTTTTCCGAGCCAAGTTTGTTCCGATGCACATCCAGGACAAGATGGAGCAGGAGTTCCTCTCTTTGACTCAGGGCTCCATGATCGTACTGCAGTACGAGGCTAGGTTTACCGAGCTGTCTAAGTATGCCCCTCATATTGTAGCTAATGAGCGCAGGAAGGCGAAGAAGTTCGTGATGGGTTTGAGGCCATCACTGAGGATGAGGTTGGTGGCATTTGATCATCGTACCCTCGATGAGGCCCTTGGCGCAGCGTGTTGTCACGAGGGAGAGATGGAGTAGTACATGGAGGAGAAGAAGGTTTCTCAGAAGAGGCCTGCAGCTCCTTTCCAAGGCAGGAGAGAAAGAAGGCAGTTTTTTAGTCACTACAGCGTCCCGTGGCATCGGGAAGTAGTCAGGTACCTTCTCAGCATTCCCCTAGTGGCCAGAAGGAGTGTCCTCATTGCGGGAGGGCTCATGGTGGTACGGAATGTTGGAAGTTGGCGGGGAAGTGCTTGAAGTGCGGGAGCAGCGAGCATAGGATTAAGGATTGCCCCAGACTGCAGCAGGGAGGTCAGCGTGGAGTGGCACCAGCCCCAGCAGCAGCAGCAACAGCGCCATCGATAGGACGACCAGGCAGACCTCGAGCCCCAGCTCGAGTGTTTGCGTTAGCTCGTGAGGATGCCGAGCAGGCGGATCATGTCACTGAAGGTACGGTTTTGTTCTTAGGTGTGCATGCTCGAATTTTGTTCGATACGGGTGCTACCCACTCGTTCATTTCCTAGCATTTTTCTAGGTAGTTAGCCTTAGAGTCAGAGATAGAGTCTGAGGATTTAGAAGTCCCTTTGTCTGTGCACACACCCCTGCAGGTACGGTATAGACTAGGAAGTGTATTCCGTCTTTACCAGTGTGCATCAGGATAGAGTCCTAGAAGGTGTTTCTTCTTGCTAAAGATGAAGGACTACGATGCTATTCTTGGTCTGGATTGGCTAGAGGAGCACTATGCGTTAGTAGATTGTCGTGGGAAGAAGATCGTTTTCCGCATTCCTGGTGAAGATGAATTTTCTCATCCTTTGCCAAGGAACTTGGCAGGGAAGTTTGTCATCTCAACCATGAGGGCGATGAGAATGGTGAACAAGGATTGTGACGGTTTTCTTGCCAGCATGGTATTAGTACCCAAGGCTGATGAGTCACCTACTCTTGCGGAGATAGATGTAGTGCGACAATATCTAGATGTCTTTCCTGATGACCTATCTGGTTTGCCACCGGCTAGAGAGATAGAGTTCACTCTAGAGTTGCTTCTAGGCACCTCTTCTATCTCGAAGGCACCTTATCGAATGGCACCTGCGGAATTAGCTGAGCTAAGGAAGCAGTTGCAGGATTTGTTAGATAAGGGATTCATTCGCCCCAGCGTTTCGCCTTGGGGCACACCTGTCTTATTCGTGAAGAAGAAGGATGGGTCACTTAGGTTATGCATCGATTATAGAAAGCTAAACCAAGTGACGGTGAAGAACAGGTATCCCTTACCTCAGATTAATGATCTGTTTGATCAGCTGCAAAATGCATCAATCTTTTCTAAGATTGATTTGCGGTCTGGTTATCATCAGTTGAGGATTAGGAGTGAGGATGTGTCCAACACGTCTTTTAGAACCCGTTATGGACATTATGAGTTTTTGGTCCTTCCTTTTGGTTTGACCAATGCCCCGGCAGCGTTCATGGATCTCATGAACAGGTGTTTAGACCATACCTAGATAGTTTCGTTGTAGTTTTTATTGATGGCGTGTTGGTCTACTCTCCGGATGAGGTCACACATCGTCAGCATTTGAGGGTAGTATTAGAGGTTCTCTCTGAGCACAAGCTATATGCAAAATTCAGCAAGTGCGATTTTTGGTTGCGCGAGGTTCATTTCCTTGGGCATGTAATCTCCGGTGCTGGTGTAGCAGTTGATCCAGCCAAGGTCCAGGCTGTTATGGATTGGGAGATTCCCAAGACTCCTTCGGAGATTAGGAGTTTTCTTGGTCTGGCGGGTTATTATTGGCGATTCATTGAGGGATTTTCATCCATCGCCGCACCATTGACTCAGCTAACCAGGAAGGGAGTAAAGTTTGTCTGGTCTGAGGAGTGTGAGAGTAGTTTTCAATTATTGAAGACTAAGCTCACATCGGCTCCTATGTTGGTTTTGTCGAGCGGTGTAGAGGGTTTTTCTATCTACACGATGCATCTCGGATTGGCCTTGGCTGTGTATTGATGAAGCAAGGAAGGGTAGTAGCGTATGCTTCTCGTCAATTGAAGGAGCATGAGCGAAACTATCCGACTCATGATTTGGAGCTTGCGGCAGTGTATGCACTGAAGATCTGGAGGCACTATCTTTATGGTGTCAGATTTGAGGTGTTCACTGACCACAAGAGTCTAAAGTATCTTTTCTCCCAAAAGGAATTAAACCTTAGGCAGAGAAGATGGATTGAGTTCCTGAAGGACTATGACTTCGACCTCCAATATCATCCTGGAAAGGCAAATGTCGTAGCAGATGCCCTTAGTAGGAAGAGGTCGTCTCTCCAGCAGGATTGGAAGATGTTGGAGGATGCAGCGTGTGCGATGACTGAGTTAGAGCCATCATTGTGCCAGACTTTTGTAGCTCAGTTGTCCATTAGGTCTTCGGTGTTGGATGAGGTGATCGAGCACAGAAAGCCAACCCTAGACTTCAAGAGTTAGTGTGCAAGGCGGGCATTGCTCGTGATGAGGATGGTGTGATAGATTCCATCACCGTGTTTGTGTTCCAGGCAATTTAGATGTCCGTGAGCATGTATTAGCAGAGGCTCATAGGTCTAGATTCTTATTCATCCGGGTAACAATAAGATGTACCAGGATTTGAAGAGATCTTTTTGGTGGTCTGGCATTAAGAAGGATGTAGCGGAGTATGTGTCTAGATGTCTAGTGTGCCAGCAAGTGAAGGCAGAGCGGCAGCGATCATCTGGGCTTATGTAGAAGATGGAGACCCCAGTATGGAAGTGGGAAGCTGTCACTATGGATTTTGTTACGGGTTTGCCTCGATCCAGATGGGGTAATGACTCGATTTTGGTAGTGGTAGATAGATTCTCGAAGACTGCGCATTTCTTGCCCATGAAGAAGAGGCAGTCAGTAGAGAGTTTAGCTAGATTGTATATTAGTAGCATTATTAGATTGCATGGTGTCCCGAAGTCGATCATTTCGGATCGAGATCCAAGATTTACTTCGAGGCTGTGGAAGGGTCTTCAGGATGCGTTAGGTTTGGAGCTGAAGCTCAGTTCGGCTTTCATCCCCAGATAGATGGACAGTCCGAGAGGACTATCCAGACACTCAAGGATATGTTGAGGGCGTGTGTTCTGGATTGGAAGGATGATTGGGAGTGCCATTTACCTCTTGTGGAGTTCACATATAACAACAGTTTTCATGCGAGTATTGGTATGGCTCCATTTGAGGCGTTGTATGGTAGGCCTGTAGATCTCCTTTTTGTTGGGAGGAGACAGGCGATAGGCAGTTGATCGGTCCAGAGTTAGTTCAGGAGACTTCGGATAAGGTGTAGTTGATTAGAAAGAGGCTTGTTGCGGCACAAGATAGGCAAAAGAGTTATGCCGAGAACAGGAGGAAGGATTTGGAGTTCGAGGTAGGTGAGCATGTCTTTTTGAAGATTTCGCCTACTCGTGGTGTAGTTAGATTTGGCAGACATAGTAAGCTAAGTCCAAGATTCATTGGCTCGTATGAGATTCTCTAACGATTGGGCAACGTGGCTTATGAGCTAGCTTTACCCCCAGCGTTAGCTAGTGTTCATCCTATTTTCCACGTATCTATGCTTAGGAGGTATGTCAGAGATCCATCTCATGTTATTAGCCACAAGCCAGTGGAGATCCAACCAGATCTTTCTTATGTGGAGCAACCAGTAGCTATTCTTGACCGGAAGGTTCAGCATTTCCAAAACAAGAGTATTACGTCGGCGAAAGTCTTATGGCGTAACTTCTCACAAGAGGAGGCTACTTGGGAGCTTGAGGATGCAATGAAGAAGAAATATCCTCAATTGTTTGAGTAGCGTCGGTCTAACATCGAGGACGAAGTTTCTTTAAGGGGGAGAGGGTGTAAGGCCATTGATTTTTCATCTTTGGGTGATTTCTTATGTATGTATAAATGTATGCCATCAATGTATTAACTTTATTGTGCTTAGTACTTACTTGTTTACATTGCATGAATAAGTATTATTTTAATGTGTGCATTGTAGATTGTATATATATATATATATGTGTGTGTGTGTGTGTGTGTGTGGTGTACATAAAGTTTCTACAATTTTAAGTTCAGTTATGGCGGCCAGTAGACGTCAATATGTGTGGACGTCAATCCCAAGTAAGCGGCCACATCGATGGACGTCGACTCAGAATTGGCGGCTATTGATGTTGACATTTACCTCCCAGATCTGTTGTGATTTCAAATCCGGAAACGCCTCCGGAAATGTCGCCCTTGGTTTAGGAAACCATCCCCCAACGGTAACCTAGCCTACCCAAGCGCGTTCCTAAACCCCCAACTCTATATAAGAGATGTATTAAAGCTCAGTTAGGTCCTTTTCACTCTTTGGGTCAAAATAACTAATATCTGTGCAAAAACTGATTTTGGAACCCCTTGATCCGGCGACTGGTGACTTCTTCCGGCGTTCATCATCGACAAGGAGGAAGTCTGAGCATTGGGGAAAACGTCTCCAGCATCGGGTTGCGCTCTGCATCGACACAAGACCCGGATCGGAGGGATTTTGGGGACTCTTTGGCTCAAGCCGAGGAGGGCTTCTCCGACTTAATCGTTGATTGGAGATTTTATCCAAGGCAAGTAACCCTATCACATCATTCTTACATGCGTCTAGTAAGTCCTAGAAATTTTCTGGATTTTATTTCGAGTCTTGGATCCCCAATTTCACCAAGATTTTACGTTCAGTCTGTGCTTTGCACAGACAGAAACATAACGGCAGGATCCCTTGCCATTAGATCTTCAGTTGGCGGCACACTTTGTTGTCGTTAACCTGATAAACGGCCACTGCATGCCGTCAAGTTCACCAGACTGCAACAGTGTACATGTCTGACCCATATATCCTATTTTTTGGATTTCTGCGCATAAGGATATAATGTAAAAATGATATGTTATTTAATACCCCTATTAGATCATGCTGTGTAAATTTTGTGAATTTCTGTGGAATACCTTATTTATATGAATTTTCTGAAATGCATGTCATGCAGGTTATTATCTTGTGAATTCTATTTGTGAAATCTATGAGAAGTTTGAATGTCATAAAATTTCTGTAAGATGATTATAAATGTCAGTCCATGTCACGAAAATTTGGAAATTTCTGATACCTGCATAAAAAGATATTTTTTCTGAACTGTAGAATAGTAAACATGTTTTATCAGTATGAAATTTCCATTTAATCGTATAAAAGTAGATAAATTCCTACAATTTTTCATAACATTAGGACTGTCAGAATTCATGTATAGAGTGAATTATGGGTGTGGATAATGAAAACCATGAGAATTAGTCTATTTTTACCATATGTAATGTCACTATTCTAATTTTCTTAATTATTTGGTATTTCAAAAAATTAGGAAAATTTGCATGTGTACTGTGAAATCCGCAAATGGTCAGTGGTTAAATTTTCAAGTGAATTGAACAACAACAGATACTAATTTCATTAATTCATCATGTATTGGTCGTTTTAAAGCATGATAATTTACATTGTTTTCAGCATGATTAGTATTAATTAGTAACTGTTAAACTTGTAAACAGCAGTACCATGATAGATAAACATGAAATATGTGCTTGCATGTGAGTAAGTAAATGGTGTGTTAAACTGTAACACCCCGAAAAATTCGGTAATGGGAAAATTAGAAATAAATCGAAAACGATAAAAATCAATATTTGTGAAATAGCAAAAATGCACGTGTCATTATCATACATACAAAATCCCATTAGAAAAATTTCATAAAAATTATAGTTCAACTCTAAATAATACTCCCTAATGACCCACAGAGAAATTCATGCAAAGGAAATCGATGGTCCAAGTTTATGGCGTTTTGCGACTGAGTATCGTAATCAGGGGATAAGTCAGGAAATCATTATCACACATACTTAGATGAGTCAGAAAATTAAATAAAAATCATAGATGGACTTCAAATAATATCCTCTAATGATCCATCAAGAATTTTGGGTCAATAAAAGTCATTTGAGATTTATTTAAGAGTTAGTGTGACTTCTTATCGTAATTAGGAAATAAGTTGGACAACCCATTATCAGGTGTATAAAATGAGATCATAAACTAAATGAGAAATTTATGGTGGACTCCAAACAATATGTGGGGATAGTCCATAAAAGAAATCGGATCAATGGACAACATAAGACCCATGAACAAATTCAAGTATGAAATTAGTAATAAATAACTTCCGTATTATCGGAATAATAGAACTTACGTACCACTATCGTACGTGAGAAAACACATCAGAAAATTCTGTAAAAATTATAAGTCAACCCCAAATATTGTCCCTAAGTGTTCCATGAAGGAATTCGTGCAACGAAAAATCTGATTGGTCGAGTGTATGTCACACGTGACCAAGTTACCCGAATTAGGAAACTAAGTCGGAAAATTGTTAACAAGGAAAAATGACCCAACCATAAATTAAATAAACATATTGGAGAGACTTCCAATATCATGTATTAATAACCCATAAACAAGATTGGGCTAATGGAGCGCATTGGCCCAAGGATAGAATTGGGACAAGAAAATACCCAGAAATTCATGTATGTAATTATGCAGTGATTAGGGAGGGCAATTTAGGGTTACAATAAGGTGATTAGTCATGTAAGGTAAGCCAAAACCAGACCCAACCCTATGAGGAGGTTTCCTAAACCTTTGCTACCTCCTTTGGGTGAGAGAATCCCAGATTTTGGAAAGTGGGAAGCAGAATTCGCAGCCCCCTTTCCTAGTCCCATTGGGACATGAATTAGAACTCTAAAACTATAAGGACTCCTCAAAAAACATTTAGGGAAGGGTTAGCAACAAGTTGGGGTCATGAGCAACAAGGTTGGAGCGCTGGAGGAGTGGAGAACGGCTGGGGAAAACGTGGTCTTCCTCAACCTCGCTCTGCATCAACCCAGAAATCTGCAGAGAGTTATTAGCATTCAAAGGTAGGTTGTCACGCCCCAACGCAGAATATCGGAGCGCGATGGCAGTTGCAAGAAAAGGTATAGAGCGTATACTAGACATCAAACCAGTGCACACTGAATAATACTAAAGCAAATCTTTCTCATTAATAATTTTCCAAATGTCTAGTTACAACCACTAATATCAGAGCCATTCTAAAGGGCCCAATTACATTGCAACAGAAGGAAATAACTAACTACAACTCTAAGATAACATAATGACTCAAGGGTACTCCTGGCTTCACTCTTGGTCATTCCCTTCCTCGTGAGTGTACGTGTCATCCTCGGTCTCACCTGAGAACACAACATCAAATAACGTAGGGTGAGCGATAGCGCCCAGTAGGACTTAAATCTCAGGCTCAAGCAGGCTTTAAATAATTGACGCATTTAATGGCAGAGTGTCTAGAGATAGCAGGTACAAGAGAGTCAAATATAGTAAGAGATAGCACAACAGGTAACAATAGCACGAGATCGAGTATAGTTTCCAAAAATAGCACAAGTATCGATATAGCACGAATAGCAGGATGGCCGTAGCACAACTAGCACAAGTATAGTAATAGCACGACGAGTATAGCACTTGTTTGTCATTCTAGACATCGAGAGAGTATAGCACGTTTGTGTTTTGATTGTCATATAGATAGTCGAGATAGATAGCACTTGAGTGTAATGCCAAACACTCTGATCATTTAACTCCCATGGGCACTAGCACTTTCGGGCGCACATCCTAGGACCAGATCGGGCCCTTTATATATTGCCAAGCATTGGTTATATTGTTTATCTTTAGACAATCAGTCAATGGCCAATATAGAGTACCAAGAAATAGATAAGAGCACTAGATGAATAGATGAGATAGTGGAGTGAACGTGAGTAGGTGAGTGAGTAGAGTATAGATGAGAGCTAATGGACATTGCACGTAATACGTCGAGTAATCAGGCGATAGTAACAGTCGCACAACACGCGCACTTCGTGTTGGCAGTCAGGTGGAACTCACGACCCTACCACTGGCCTTTTTATGCACAGGTCCAGAGGTTCGGCGTGATTTAAGACGAGAGTGAATCTCTAATAGCCGTTTGGATCATATAGATCCCTAAAGGGTATCATAGGTATTAGGGTACAACCGGCTCGTCGACCATGTGGGAATCCATGATCAGAGGAGACTTACGGAGGCCTTGTGCAAGAGTTCACTAGTCCGGCGAAAGGAATATCCGACGGAGAGTTCACCACGAGCCAAGAAAAGTGTGTATATAAAACATGTGCTCGACGTTCTAGAGGAATTCTAGGACAGTGGAGCGTCGATATCGATATTATAAACAATGCAAGAAACAAATATAAGTCCTTAAAATAGGGCAATTAATGTACTTTATTTCAATAAATTACCAGGCACCTTATGATATATTTTCTGCAAT
Organism: Colocasia esculenta; assembly: GCA_014218235.1. NCBI lineage: Eukaryota > Viridiplantae > Streptophyta > Magnoliopsida > Alismatales > Araceae > Colocasia > Colocasia esculenta. Next base: position 100,918,132 of record CM024757.1, read on the forward strand.
ATTTCAGCCATAAATGGATGGTTCAAGTGTGTGCAAGTGCAAGAGAATTCATAGCTAGAAATAAGTCATGAACATGTATTTTAAATCATTCAATATAGCACAATTTTTAAGTAGGGTTTTTACTGGGGGTATAACCGTAAGAAGGCGACATAGCCCAATGATGATTGCGACAGAGTAGGCAAATCGCGACATAGGTACTGTCGCGACGGCCTAGTGAACGCGACAGGGTCTTGTACGGGTCGCGACAGGGCTTGCAAATCGGGTACTAAGAACGCGACGGCTTACCTGTCGCCTTCTTGGTCGCGACAGGAAGGCTGTCGCAATCAGGCCCCAGAAAGCGACGTATCGAGGTGTCGCCTTCTAGTTGTCTGCGCCTGACTCTGACAGGAGTCAGACCAGACATTGGATTGCGGACCAGAACATTTAAATTTCGATATAGGGTCATTTAGAAAATCATAACTAATTATATAGTCAACAAAAATCATGAAACCAGTTGCAAATTAAACTAGACATGTAAGGGTACTTCCAGTAAATCGAAATCTGAGAGAGAGCATGGTTTGAACATGGTTTGAGCATGAACAACAACGAGTAACACAGAACATGTCATAGAGAGCAAGACTGATTTAATTCGAGCAACATGCTCAATGAAATTTAGGCTTTTTGGGGGCAAATAATCCCTGACAACAAGAAGTATCTACAGTAAAAATTTCGTAGCATGGGATCAAGTCTACATAGAGATTTGAATTAAACATGACACCTCGGGGTTATCATGTTTGTAGTTCTTCAAAAATTAAGAACAAATAATAGGATGGATGGAAAAATATGAAACTTGGGGGTTTCGTTCAAGAGGGTAGGAAGAACCTACAGAAAAAGTTTCATGGTTTATGCTTGTGAGAATGCCTACCTTGACTCGATTTCCTCTTCTAGGGCTAGAACTTGAAGAACGGGGTTGAGAGCTTGAAAGGTTCTTCTTCCTACGAATCTCCTCCTCCTTGGCCTCTCCTCATGGTCCAAGAATCCCTTGACTTGAGCTTGGTTTGGCCAAGAGGGTTTAAGATGTGTATTTATGTAAACACAAGTTCCTATTCCTACTACTACTCAAATTCCTCTTAATTCCGAGATTTCCTTACTCCCACCTTCCCTCCTTGCTTTCCAATCTCTATTTAGACTTGGAAGAGATCCAAATTCGTGCTAATCCATATGGGGTAGGTTTAGGAATCCTATTATGACTCAAACTAGCTATTTAATGTATTAAATAACTCTTTTCTATTTAAGTAATATCTAGTTACGAATTTAGGGTATTTTCCTATTATTCCCCTTTTATAATTTCTTATTTTGACCCATAAATTTCTAATGGGTCCATTTAATAAAGCCCATTACTTGTTTTCATTTAATGGGTTTCGTTTAATTCCTTTTTGTGTGAATCTTCCATTATTTAATTTTCTTTTATTGATTTTTTTTTCAAATAATTTGATTTTTAATTATTATAAAAATCCAGGTTGCTACATAGGTGTTCTCGGGCCAAGATTAAAGAAAACTAACACCATCATGTAGTTCTTCAAGTCTAGGTTCATTTTCACTTGGTTTGACTAATTTTCATGGAGTATACATTGTGTATTTGTAGTTGTCCCAAAGTCTCGCACAGTTAGGGCATTCCCCGTTCTTCTTATTTTGCACGTGATTTGAGGCTGAATTAGACTAAACTTCCTTCATGAAAGTTCTTCTACTTGTAGTCACGATCATCGTTTATGTTAGATGTTTTGTCCAAAAGTCTTTCCTTAGAGAGTTATAGGCGTGATAAGAGAGTCACTGCATGATACTGTGATTTCAGGCTGCACTTAGCTTTATGTTCTTCATATATTTGTGGGATTAGAGACTGAATTAGATCAAACCCCCAACATCAAAGTTCTTCTACTAGTTGTCCTCGTCATATTTTGTGTTGAACGTTTTGTCTAAATGTCATTCGTTAGAGAGTTATAATAGGGGTAAGTAAATTGCTGCATGAGACGTGTTTTTGGGTTACCCTTGACCTATATGTTTTCTGGGAAGGCCTCTAGTGTCGACACTACCTGATCTAGTGTCGACACAGTATCCCAAATTAGCCCAAAAGGTGTTTTGGGAAGGCCTCTAGTGTCGACACTACTTGATCTAGTGTCGACACACTGTCCCAGATTGGCACAAAAGGTTTTCTGGGAAGGTCTCTAGTGTCGACACTACCTGATCTAGTGTCGACACTACTTGACCAGTTCTGCATTATTTTGCCTTGTGTTTGAAGCATTGTGTCGACACCAGTAAGGGGTGTGTCGACACTTCCCTTGCAAAAAAAAATTACATATCTGGGGTCTGATCATTACATGATGTCTATTAGCATGTACATGATGTTATATAGTATGCATGGACCTAAAAGAAATCAACCCATTGAAAAATGGTAATGATACGAATATGATTCTAATGTGTAATTGTGATTGTCATTATGTTCATTGGATTATCTTGTGATCTTGCCTATTGTCAATTGAAATGATAAGAATTTGTTGTGAATATGGGGATGAATATATGTTAGTATGGACTTGTTAGTGAAGTTAATATCATGATTTGCATATGAGTTTCAATAGTTACATGCTTTCCAGTGTTCCATTAATTATTTGTCCATATGCATACATGCTAGGAAGATCCGTGACTCGTCACTTACACATTTGCACGAGTAGGCACACCCTTCTTGGGGAATTGGGAGCTCTCTGCCAGTTATTCTGAATTGGTAGATTAGCGACGTTTCCCTTAAGACCTCCGTAAGACTCCGCTCTCTATGGATTTCCACATAGATGTCGAGCTGGTTGTACCATGAAGTACCCTGGAGATAGAAAGCACATGTCCTGCATACGATCTGTCTTTAGAAACATCCTCATGTCAAGACATAAATGGATTATGAAAGATGATACATCGTTATACTGCCTTTTGTTCTCTTGAGCTATTTGTCATACCTTGACTCTATGAATGATCATGTTCCTTTTACTATGAGCTTGTCATTGAAACTCTGTGGCCATAATATGAATATATTTGTTCGGCACAACGTGGGACTTTGGTCCATTTGACCAATGCCTATGCAATAGGGGCCTGTCCGGTTCTGGGGAGGAGCGCCCCAACGTACTTATTAACCGCAGGAGTATGGACTCTTGGTGCTTGGCATAGCACAACGAACACGCAAGGTTGTGAAAATGTGCCTTTGTTTGATATGATAAGTTTGATCTGATATGATATGATAAGATTTGATATGATACATCTGATCATGTGAACACATGATATCTGTTTGAATATGGTCAAATCTCTTTTGATACAATTCTACTCTTGAAATATCTGTCCCTTGTATATGCAACTCGACATTTGATCTAAAATGATATCTGTTCTACTCTGCTATTTATTTGTTAGTATTGCATGCATTGCCATCATATACATGTTCATATCTTGCCTAATTAAAATGTTAATCATGTATATTAGTGCCCGCACAATATTGAGATGTTAATCCTACTGAGCTAGTTCGCTCACTCTATCATCCTGCCCCTTTCAGGTAGTGATGAGGAACCAGTGGAGTCAATGGGGCTGGGCAGAGTGATGAGCACCCGCTATATGAGAGTTGACAGTTTAGAAATAGACATTTGAGTAGTTGATGTATTAGAGAAACATGATATTTGAATAATGAACCCTTTCAGTGAGTTCTTTCAATGTAAGGTTTAACTAGTGGATTGAAATGGAATAAAGAGTACCTTTGAAGACATTATTATGGTCTGAAATGTGTGGTTATATGTAATTGTTACTCTGCGTTACTCAACTGTGATACGCCTATTTGTATCGTTCACGTCTCCCGGTATTTATTCTGCTGCTAAATATCGGGGCATGACAGTTGGTATCAGAGCCCTAAACTTTAGGGTCCAAGGGAATAGGAACATAGGATGAAACTAGATCACACGAGTCAAAATCTGTCGTACCTAATGTGAGCTTGGGTAGAACCATGGGAATAGAAGTCACATGTGATATATTTAGATGACTGACTTATATTAATATCTTGAAGGTACTTAATACCTTAATGGCTGCCGAGCGAGCCAGGCTTTCCCCTAAGTCCTAGGCAATCAGGAATGATAGGATAAGTGTCATTATAACCCTTAGCTTATGTCAAGAACTTGGTACCTACCTGGTGAGATTAGGTAGAAACTTGGGCTTAGTCCAAAATTTTATTAATAACTAAATATGTAAGTTACAAGGCATCAACAAGGAGTAAAGAAGACTGACCGTGTGATGGTTGTTTTGAAGGAACTTAAATAAACAGCAATGGAGTATATACCTACACCATCTATGGACGGACAAAGATCGGTCCAAAGATTAACCAAAGCACTACGACAAGCTGCTCAACTGTTAAAGGATGCCCTAATAATGGCTAAGGGAGATACAAATGGAAAGGAAAGGTCTATGGATGACAAAGGAGTTGGCGAAACTAATAAGAAAGAACAATTACAACCACAGGAAACTCCAAACCTATAGCCAGAGAGAAACGGCCCAACAACAGTAACAGATCGCACAAGACAAAGAAGTGCAAGAAGAAACTAGTTCTCGCTCCTGTAGAAAGGTGCCAGCATTGCAACAAAATAAATCATCGGTCCGAGGAGTGCTGGTGTAACACCCTAGAAAATTTAGCAATTTAAAAATTTTAGAAATATAGAGGGATAAAAAATAAATAATTGTATTGGAGACTTCCATCACCATGTAATTATGCCTATAGAACACATTTGGCCCAAGGATATGAATGAACTGGACAGGGAATTACCCAGTAATTCGTGTAGGTAATTATGCCATAATGAGGAAGGGCAATTTAGGGTTAAAAGATGGTTGATTAGTCATGTAAGGTAAGCCAAAACCGAACTCAATCTCAATAGTGGTTTCCTAAACCTTGGCTACCTCTTTTGGGTAAGGGAATCCCAGATTTCCTGGAAACTAGGAAACAGAGCTCGTAGCCCCTTTCCTAGTATCGTTAGGACTCTTAACAACATCCTAAAACTATAAGAACTCGTCCCTAAACTCTTGGGGAAGGTTAACAACGAAGTTTGGGTCGTTTGGAGGCAAGCAAGAACTTCTGAGGAGCAGGAGAAAGGCCGGGAGTCCGTAGCTTCATCCCCTGCATCTTCTGTTGCATCCAGAACATCAACGGGTTTTAGATCTTCATAAAGGTAGGTGTTCTCGAGCCAAGATTAAATAAAACCGACACCATCATGTAGTTATTTGAGTCTAGGTTCATTTGCAATTGTTTTGATTGGTTTGCATGGAGTATACGTTGTGTATTCGTCAGTTTTCTGAAGTCTTGCACAGTTAGGGCTTTTTCTTGTTCTTCTAGTTATGCACACGATTCGAGACTGAATTTGACTAAACTTTATTCATGAAAGTTTTTCCACTTGACATCATGATCATCTTATATGTTGGACGTTTTGTCCAAAGAACCTTCGTTAGAGAGTTAGGAGCATGATAAGAGAGTCTCTGTAGAATACTGCGATTTCGGGCTACATTTAACTCTTTGTTCCTCATATGTTTTCTTGGGATTCGAGATCGAATTAGATCAAAGTCTCAACATAAACGTTCTTCTACTAGTTGTCATATTCATCTTTCATGTTGAACGGTTTGTCTAAATATCATTAGTTAGAGAGTTATAGAGTTGGAAGTGTCACACTACAGGGGATATGTCATCTGGTTACACCTGAACATGAGTTTTTGTTCTGGGAAAGACACTGTGTCGACACAGCCTGGGCTAGTGTCGACCTGCTGTCCCAAAACAGCCCAGAAAGTGTTCTGGGAAGCCCTCTAGTGTCGACACAGTCCCATCTCGTGTCGACACACTCCCCCAGTTTGACCCAGAAAGTGCTGGGAAGCTGATCTAGTGTCGACACCACCTGTAGTGTTGACACACTGTCTCATATTGGTTAAGGGGTTTTCTGGAAGCTGTCTCTAGTGTCGACACTACTTGATCTCATGTCGACACGACTTGACCTTTTTGCCTTGTTTTTGATGCACTGTGTCGACACCACCTGGACTAGTGTCGACACTACCTGACCAGTTTTGCATGATTTTGTCTTGTGTTTGAAGCATTGTGTCGACACCACTTGATCTAGTGTCGACACTATCCTTACAAGATTTTTGTGTAATTTGAGTATAATCATTTCATGATGTCTTCAAGCATGTACATGGTGTTATAAGGTATGCATGGACTTAAAATAAATCAAACCATTAAAGGAAATGGTAATGATATGAATATGATTCTAATGTGTAAATTTTGATCGTTCTTATGATCCTGGATTATCTTGTGATCTTGCTTATTGTCAATTGATAAGATAATAATATGATATGAATGTGGAGATGAATACATGATTAGTACGGACATATTAGTGGTGTAAATGTTATGATTTGCATATAAGTTTCATGGTTACATGTTTTCCGGTGTTTAATTGATTATTGTCATATGCATACATGTTAGGAAAGTACATGTTCTACATATGATCTGTCTTTAGAAACACCCTCATGTCAAGACATTAATGAATTATGAAACATAAGATATGTCGTTATCCTGCCTTGTTCTTTTGAGCTGTTTGTCATTCCTTGACTCTATGAATGATCATGTCATTTTACTATGAGCTTATCATTGAAACTCTGTGGCCATAATGTGAATATGTTGTTTGGCACAACGTGGGACCTCGGTCCATTTGACCAATTCCTGTGCAATAAGGGCCCTGTCTGGTCCTGGGGAGGAGCACCCCAACGTACTTTTTAACCGCGGGAGGGAGTATGGACTTGTGGTGCGTGGCATGGCACTGATACGATATGCAAGATTTGTGTGAATGTGCCTTTGTATGATATGATAAGTCTGATTGATCTGATAAGATATGATTTGATATGATACGTCTGTTCACGTGAATACGTGATATCTGTGAATATGGCCAATCTCTTTTGATATGATCCTATTCTTGAAATATCTATCCATTGTATATGAAATTCGACATTTTGATCTGATATGATATCCGTTCTATTCTGTTATTCAATCTGTTAGTATTGCATATATTGTCATCATATTCATATGCATATCCACCTACTTAAAATGTTAATCATGTATACTAGTGCCCACACATTATTGAGATGTAAATCCTACTGAGCTAGTTCGCTCACCCTATCATCCTACCCTTTTTCAGGAAGTGATGAAGAACCCGTGGAGTCAGATGGGACCGGGCAAGAGTGACGAGCACCCGTCCTAGAATAGATGACAGTTTAGAAATAGAAATTGAGTAGTCTATGTAATAGTGAAACTTTTCTGGAAGATTATTTGAATAATGGACCCTTTGGTTAATTCTTCTTATATGAGGTTGTATCTAGTTGAAAGAAATGAATTAAAGTATACTATTAGTGACCATATTATAGTCTTGAATGTGTTGTTATATCTGAATGTGACTCTGCACTATTCAACTGTGATACGCCGGTTTGTATCGTTCACGTCTCCCGGTATTTATTCTGCTGCTAAATATTCAGGGCGTGACAGTTGGTATCAGAGCCTGAACTTTAGGGTCCAAGGGATTAGGAATATGGAATGAAACTAGATTACACGAGTCAAAACCTGTCGTACCTAATGTGAGCTTGGGTAGAGCCATGGGAATAAAAGTCACATGTTATATATTTAGATGACTAACTACATTATTATCTTGAAGGTGATTATTACCTCAATGGCCACTGAACGTGCCCAGGCTAGGGACATGCAACAAACCATACAGAACCTGACTCAGGCTATCTTACAAGCCACCCAAGGTGGAGGTAACCGCGGGGCCGGTGAGCTCCACCGGAATTTCCGGAACATGGATCCGCCTAGGTTTGAAGGGAGTACTAACCCAGATATGGCTGAACACTGGGTTAAAGAGATTGAAAGGATATTCAAGGTTATGCAATGCACAGACCAGAACAAGGTACTCCTGGCGACTTTCCAATTGGAAAAGGATGCCAGAGCATGGTGGGAGTCGGTAGAAGCCACCCTAAATGGACAACAACCAACATGGGCTCAGTTTATTGAGTGTTTCAACGCCAAGTACTTTTCTGAGAGAGTCCAAGAACGCAAAGCAGCTGAATTTGCGGCTTTGAAGCAGAGAGGACTCAATGTGGCCGAGTACGAGGACCAATTCTCTCGTTTGTCCGATATGTTGTTCACTTAATTGGGACAGAAAGGATGAAGGCAAAACGCTTTCTGAATGGCTTGAGGCCCCAGTTCATCACTCAACTGGCGCCGATGGACATTCAGACCTATGCCGACATGGTAAAGAAGGCTCAGTTACTGGAGGATGCCATGGAGACTGCTGAAAGAATTACGGGAAAATCTGTGAAAAGGGAGCAAGTGTCTTCTACAGGTAGGTATCAGCCGACCATGGGAAGAAAAGGCCCAGTGGCGGAACAAATGAACCGGCTGATAAAAAGCCAAAGGAGTTAGGTAAGCAGATAGTGGTGGCAACGGGAGAAAGGTGTAAACACTGTGACAAAGCTAGTCACCGGTCTGAACATTGCTGGAGAGCGCAAGGGAGATGCCTGCGTTGTGGTAGTCGTGACCATAGGATCTCGGACTGCCCACTACTGAAGGAACAAGCTCCTCAGGACAAGCGTCCAAATGGACAGAAGAGGCAAGGCCGATTGCAAGCTGTCCAGGAACCAGAAACTGCTGAAGAAGGAGGGATTGTGGAAGGTACACTTACTATTCTTTCCCGACCCGCATATGTTCTCTTTGATACGGGAGCTACGCATTCCTTCATATCTCAAACATTTGTTGATACCCTACCTGTAAAACCCGTCCCAATGAAATCAGAAATAGTTGTGTCAACCCCGATTGGTCCGAGTACCAATCTTACAAAGTCTATACCATCCAGTGAGGTGTTGATTGAAACCCAAAACCTACCAGTAAATTTAATATGTATGGACATGGCGGGGTATGATGTGATACTGGGAGCAGACTGGATGTCTGAATATGGGGCTAGTATAAATTGCAGGAGAGGTCGGGTAACTTTTAGCCAGTACCCAAAAATAGTGTTCACCGGGGATAGAAACCGCAGGAGATTGTCAATTATCTCTGCATTACAAGCCAAAAGGATGATGAGGAAAGGTTGTATGGCCTTTCTTGCGGCTGTAGTCATTGCAAAGAAGGAAGTCAAAGTAGAGGACATTCATGTCGTCAGCGAATATGCTGATGTTTTTCCGAAGACTTGCCAGGAATTCCTCCTGAGCGAGAGGTCGATTTTACCATTGAATTGGTCCCTGGTGCAGCACCGGTATCTAGGGCACCATATAGAATGTCCCCCGCAGAACTGAAAGAATTAAAAGAGCAACTGATGGAACTGTTAGAGAAGGGTTTCATCCGACCAAGCACATCGCCATGGGGTGCACCTGTCCTCTTCGTCAAGAAGAAAGATGGGTCGATGAGGCTATGCATAGATTACAGACAATTGAATCAGTTAACCATCAAGAACAAATACCCCCTGCCGAAAATTGATGAGTTATTGATCAATTATCTGGAGCTAGATACTTCTCTAAAATAGATCTCAGATTTGGTTATCATCAATTGAGGATCAAAGGAGAAGAAATTCACAAGACTGCCTTCCGAAGCAGGTATGGGCATTATGAATTTATTGTTATGCCTTTTGGACTAACAAATGCCCCTGCAGTTTTCATGCAGTTGATGAATAGCATTTATCGCCCATATCTTGATAAGTTTGTGGTGGTATTCATCGATGATATATTGATTTATTCCAAGACAAAGGAAGAGCATGAGGAGCATTTGAGGATTGCATTGCAGATTTTAAGGGAGAACAAACTATATGCCAAGTTAAGTAAATGTGAATTCTGGCTTGAGGAGGTATCCTTTCTAGGGCATGTGGTAACCAAAGATGGTATCGCTGTTGATCCATCGAAGGTTGAGGCTGTGTTGAAATGGGAAAAACCGACAAGCGTCACAGATATCCGGAGTTTTCTGGGATTAGCTGGGTATTATCAAAGGTTTCTAAAGGATTTCTCAAAGATTGCAGTGCCATTGACCAAGCTGACCCGGAAGGAAAATCCGTTTGTGTGGACCAATGAATGTGAGGAAAGTTTCAACAACTTGAAGAAGTGTCTGACTACTGCTCCTGTCCTCGCCTTACCCACTGAAGAGGGTGGATTTGAAATTTATTCAGATGCTTCTGGTACTGGACTGGGATGTGTCTTAATGCAACAAGGGAAGGTAATAGCTTATGCTTCCAGACAGTTGAAGGTCCACGAAGTGAACTATCCAGTTCATGACCTAGAGTTGGCAGCTGTAGTATTCGTCTTGAAAATTTGGAGGCATTATATCTATGGTGAGCAATTTAAGTCTTTTCTGACCACAAGAGTTTGAAATATTTGTTCTCACAGAAGGAGTTGAATATGAGACAAAGAAGGTGGTTAGAATACCTTAAGGACTTTGACTTTTCCATTTAGTATCACCCTGGGAAAGCCAATGTAGTGGCAGACGCTCTAAGTAGACAACCAAGAGCTATGCTAGCTAGTTTGATGCTGGGCGAATGGAAGTTACTGGAGCAGTTTGCAAGTCTGAACATAGACGTGGGAAAGAAGGAAAAACAAGTAATGATTTCAAACCTCCAATACAATCTGATCTACTGACTGAAATCAAGGAGAAACAGGGAGAGGATCCGTTCTTAGTTCAGATTAGGGAGAAGCTAGAACAAAGACCTGACTTCACTTTATCTGCAGAAGGTAGATTACTGTTCCGAGGTAGGACATGTGTCCCTGATCATGGGGAACTCAAGAAGAGGTTACTAAATGAAGCTCATCAGTCCAAGTACCGATTCACCCTGGATCAACAAAGATGTACCAAGACTTGAAAAGGTCGTATTGGTGGCCAAACATGAAGAGGGATGTGGCCGATCATGTGTCCTACTGTTTAACATGTATGAAAGTCAAGGTCGAGCATTTCCGTACGGCTGGTGGACTGCTACCACTAGAAATCCCGGAATGGAAGTGGGATAGTATCGGTATGGACTTTATCATGGGATTGCCCAAGACTGAGGTGGTATGAATGCAATCTGGGTAATAGTTGATCGATTGACTAAGTCGGCACATTTCTTGCCGATAAGAGTACATGGTCAGTGGATGTATTGGCTGCATTATATGTTAAGGAAGTAGTTAGATTGCATGGGGTTCCATCTAGCATAATCTTTGATCGGGACCCTAGATTTACTTCACACTTCTGGAAGGGATTGCAGGCAGCAATGGGTACCAAACTGAACTTTAGTACTGCCTTCCATCCTCAGACTGATGGACAAACTGAAAGGACCAATCAAATTGTGGAGGATATGCTTCGTGCTCTGGTGCTGGATTTTAAGGGTCGATGGGATGATCAGTTGTACTTGATGGAGTTTGCTTACAACAACAACTATCATGCTAGTATCAAAAGGCTCCATTTGAAGCCTTATATGGCAGGAGTTGCAGATCACCCCTTTGTTGGGAAGAGGTTGGGGAGAACCAATGGGTTGGACCCGACTTGATTGAGGCAACTGTCTGGAAGGTTCAGATTGTCAGGGAACATCTGAAGATAGCACAATCTAGGCAGAAAAGTTATGCAGACAAGAGAAGGAGAGAACTGGAATTTCAGGTTGGCGAGCATGTTTTCTTGAAGGTCTCACCTTCAAGGGGAATACAAAGATTTGGATCAAAGGAAAACTAAGTCCCAGATTCATAGGGCCATTTGAAATTCTGGAAAGAATTGGTCAGGTGGCATATAGACTTGCATTACCGCCGCAACTGGCAAACGTGCATAATGTGTTCCACATATCCATGCTGCAGAAGTACTTATTCAATGCCGACCATGTAATTGATCACGAGGACTTGGAGATTCGGGAGGACCTGACTTATGAAGAGAAGCTGATCAAACTGTTGGATCGGAAGATTCAGTGACTCAGGAATCGTACCATACCTATGGTGAAGGTTCAATGGAGTCAAGACGGAGTTACTAATGCTACCTGGGAAACAGAGGATAGAATGAAGAAAAACCACCCGGAGCTATTCTCAGGTACAAACCACACCTTTATGCGTAAATTTGGGGACCAAATTATTAAGTGGGGGAGGATGTAACACCCCAGAAAATTTAGCAATTAAAAATTTTAGAAATATAGAGGGATAAAAAATAAATAATTGTATTGGAGACTTCCATCACCATGTAATTATGAACCATCAACATGAATGGGCCTATAGAACACATTTGGCCCAAGGATATGAATGAACTGGACAGGGATTACCCAGTAATTCGTGTAGGTAATTATGCCATAATGAGGAAGGGCAATTTAGGGTTAAAAGATGGTTGATTAGTCATGTAAGGTAAGCCAAAACCGAACTCAATCTCAATTAGTGGTTTCCTAAACCTTGGCTACCTCTTTTGGGTAAGGGAATCCCAGATTTCCTGGAAACTAGGAAACAGAGCTCGTAGCCCCTTTCCTAGTATCGTTAGGACTCTTAACAACATCCTAAAACTATAAGAACTGTCCCTAAACTCTTGGGGAAGGTTAACAACGAAGTTTGGGTCGTTTGGAGGCAAGCAAGAACTTCTGAGGAGCAGGAGAAAGGCTGGGAGTCCGTAGCTTCATCCCCTGCATCTTCTGTTGCATCCAGAACATCAACGGGTTTTAGATCTTCATAGGTAGGTGTTCTCGGGCCAAGATTAAAGAAAACCAACACCATCATGTAGTTCTTTGAGTCTAGGTTCATTTTCAATTGGTTTGATTGGTTTGCATGGAGTATACGTTGTGTATTCGTCGGTTTTCTGAAGTCTTGCACAGTTAGGGCTTTTTCTTGTTCTTCTAGTTATGCACACGATTCAAGACTGAATTTGACTAAACTTTCTTCATGAAAGTTCTTCCACATGACATCACAATCATCTTCTATGTTGGACGTTTTGTCCAAAGAACCTTCCTTAGAGAGTTAGGAGCATGATAAGAGAGTCTCTGTAGATACTGCGATTTCGGGCTACATTTAACTCTTTGTTCCTCATATGTTTTCTGGGATTCGAGATCTAATTGGATCAAAGTCTCAACATCAAAGTTCTTCTACTAGTTGTCATATTCATCTTTCATGTTGAACGTTTTGTCTAAATATCATTAGTTAGAGTGTTATAAGAGTTGGAAGTGACACACTACAGGGGATATGTCATCTGGTTACACCTGAACATGAGTTTTTGTTCTGGGAAAGGCGCTGTGTCGACACAGCCTAGGCTAGTGTCGACCTGCTGTCCCAAAACAGCCCAAAAAGTGTTCTGGGAAGCCCTCTAGTGTCGACACAGTCCCATCTCGTGTCGACACACTCCCCCAGTTTGACCCAGAAAGTGCTGGGAAGCTGATCTAGTGTCGACACCACCTGTGCTAGTGTCGACACACTGTCCCATATTGGTTAAGGGGTTTTCTGGAAGCTGTCTCTAGTGTCGACACTACTTGATCTCGTGTCGACATGACTTGACTTTTTTGCCTTGTTTTTGATGCACTGTGTCGACACCACCTGGACTAGTGTCGACACTACCTGACCAGTTTTGCATGATTTTGTCTTGTGTTTGAAGCATTGTGTCGACACCACTTGATCTAGTGTCGACACTATCCTTACAAGATTTTTGTGTAATTTGAGTCTAATCATTTCATGATGTCTTCAAGCATGTACATGGTGTTATAAGGTATGCATGGACTTAAAATAAATCAAACCATTAAAGGAAATGGTAATGATATGAATATGATTCTAATGTGTAAATTTTGATCGTTCTTATGATCCTGGATTATCTTGTGATCTTGCTTATTGTCAATTGATAAGATAATAATATGATATGAATGTGGGGATGAATACATGATTAGTACGAACATATTAGTGGTGTAAATGTTATGATTTGCATATAAGTTTCATGGTTACATGTTTTCCGGTGTTTAATTGATTATTGTCATATGCATACATGTTAGGAAAGTACATGTTCTACATATGATCTGTCTTTAGAAACACCCTCATGTCAAGACATTAATGAATTATGAAACATAAGATATGTCGTTATCCTGCCTTGTTCTTTTGAGCTGTTTGTCATTCCTTGACTCTATGAATGATCATGTCCTTTTACTATGAGCTTATCATTGAAACTCTGTGGCCATAATGTGAATATGTTTGTTTGGCACAACGTGGGACCTCGGTCCATTTGACCAATGCCTGTGCAATAAGGGCCCTGTCTGGTCCTGGGGAGGAGCACCCCAACGTACTTTTTAACCGCGGGAGTATGGACTTGTGGTGCGTGGCATGGCACTGATACGATATGCAAGATTTGTGTGAATGTGCCTTTGTATGATATGATAAGTCTGATTTGATCTGATAAGATATGATTTGATATGATACGTCTGTTCAGTGAATACGTGATATCTGTGAATATGGCCAATCTCTTTTGATATGATCCTATTCTTGAAATATCTATCCATTGTATATGAAATTCGACATTTTGATCTGATATGATATCCGTTCTATTCTGTTATTCAATCTGTTAGTATTGCATACATTGTCATCATATTCATATGCATATCCACCTACTTAAAATGTTAATCATGTATACTAGTGCCCACACATTATTGAGATGTAAATCCTACTGAGCTAGTTCGCTCACCCTATCATCCTACCCTTTTTCAGGAAGTGATGAAGAACCCGTGGAGTCAGATGGGACCGGGCAAGAGTGACGAGCACCCGTCCTAGAATAGATGACAGTTTAGAAATAGAAATTGAGTAGTCTATGTAATAGTGAAACTTTTCTGGAAGATTATTTGAATAATGGACCCTTTGGTTAATTCTTCTTATATGAGGTTGTATCTAGTTGAAAGAAATGAATTAAAGTATACTATTAGTGACCATATTATAGTCTTGAATGTGTTGTTATATCTGAATGTGACTCTGCACTATTCAACTGTGATACGCCGGTTTGTATCGTTCACGTCTCCCGGTATTTATTCTGCTGCTAAATATTCAGGGCGTGACAGTTGGTATCAGAGCCTGAACTTTAGGGTCCAAGGGATTAGGAATATGGAATGAAACTAGATTACACGAGTCAAAACCTGTCGTACCTAATGTGAGCTTGGGTAGAGCCATGGGAATAAAAGTCACATGTGATATATTTAGATGACTAACTACATTATTATCTTGAAGGTGATTATTACCTCAATGGCCACTGAACGTGCCCAGGCTAGGGACATGCAACAAACCATACAGAACCTGACTCAGGCTATCTTACAAGCCACCCAAGGTGGAGGTAACCGCGGGGCCGGTGAGCTCCACCGGAATTTCCGGAACATGGATCCGCCTAGGTTTGAAGGGAGTACTAACCCAGATGTGGCTGAACACTGGGTTAAAGAGATTGAAAGGATATTCAAGGTTATGCAATGCACAGACCATAACAAGGTACTCCTGGCGACTTTCCAATTGGAAAAGGATGCCAGAGCATGGTGGGAGTCGGTAGAAGCCACCCTAAATGGACAACAACCAACATGGGCTCAGTTTATTGAGTGTTTCAACGCCAAGTACTTTTCTGAGAGAGTCCAAGAACGCAAAGCAGCTGAATTTGCGGCTTTGAAGCAGAGAGGACTCAATGTGGCCGAGTACGAGGACCAATTCTCTCGTTTGTCCGATATGTTGTTCACTTAATTGGGACAGAAAGGATGAAGGCAAAACGCTTTCTGAATGGCTTGAGGCCCCAGTTCATCACTCAACTGGCGCCGATGGACATTCAGACCTATGCCGACATGGTAAAGAAGGCTCAGTTACTGGAGGATGCCATGGAGACTGCTGAAAGAATACGGGAAAATCTGTGAAAAGGGAGCAAGTGTCTTCTACAGGTAGGTATCAGCCGACCATGGGAAGAAAAGGCCCAGTGGCGGAACAAATGAACCGGCTGATAAAAAGCCAAAGGAGTTAGGTAAGCAGATAGTGGTGGCAACGGGAGAAAGGTGTAAACACTGTGACAAAGCTAGTCACCGGTCTGAACATTGCTGGAGAGCGCAAGGGAGATGCCTGCGTTGTGGTAGTCGTGACCATAGGATCTCGGACTGCCCACTACTGAAGGAACAAGCCTCAGGACAAGCGTCCAAATGGACAGAAGAGGCAAGGCCGATTGCAAGCTGTCCAGGAACCAGAAACTGCTGAAGAAGGAGGGATGTGGAAGGTACACTTACTATTCTTTCCCGACCCGCATATGTTCTCTTTGATACGGGAGCTACGCATTCCTTCATATCTCAAACATTTGTTGATACCCTACCTGTAAAACCCGTCCCAATGAAATCAGAAATAGTTGTGTCAACCCCGATTGGTCCGAGTACCAATCTTACAAGTCTATACCATCCAGTGAGGTGTTGATTGAAACCCAAAACCTACCAGTAAATTTAATATGTATGGACATGGCGGGGTATGATGTGATACTGGGAGCAGACTGGATGTCTGAATATGGGGCTAGTATAAATTGCAGGAGAGGTCGGGTAACTTTTAGCCAGTACCCAAAAATAGTGTTCACCGGGGATAGAAACCGCAGGAGATTGTCAATTATCTCTGCATTACAAGCCAAAAGGATGATGAGGAAAGGTTGTATGGCCTTTCTTGCGGCTGTAGTCATTGCAAAGAAGGAAGTCAAAGTAGAGGACATTCATGTCGTCAGCGAATATGCTGATGTTTTTCCCGAAGACTTGCCAGGAATTCCTCCTGAGCGAGAGGTCGATTTTACCATTGAATTGGTCCCTGGTGCAGCACCGGTATCTAGGGCACCATATAGAATGTCCCCCGCAGAACTGAAAGAATTAAAAGAGCAACTGATGGAACTGTTAGAGAAGGGTTTCATCCGACCAAGCACATCGCCATGGGGTGCACCTGTCCTCTTCGTCAAGAAGAAAGATGGGTCGATGAGGCTATGCATAGATTACAGACAATTGAATCAGTTAACCATCAAGAACAAATACCCCCTGCCGAAAATTGATGAGTTATTTGATCAATTATCTGGAGCTAGATACTTCTCTAAAATAGATCTCAGATTGGTTATCATCAATTGAGGATCAAAGGAGAAGAAATTCACAAGACTGCCTTCCGAAGCAGGTATGGGCATTATGAATTTATTGTTATGCCTTTTGGACTAACAAATGCCCCTGCAGTTTTCATGCAGTTGATGAATAGCATTTATCGCCCATATCTTGATAAGTTTGTGGTGGTATTCATCGATGATATATTGATTTATTCCAAGACAAAGGAAGAGCATGAGGAGCATTTGAGGATTGCATTGCAGATTTTAAGGGAGAACAAACTATATGCCAAGTTAAGTAAATGTGAATTCTGGCTTGAGGAGGTATCCTTTCTAGGGCATGTGGTAACCAAAGATGGTATCGCTGTTGATCCATCGAAGGTTGAGGCTGTGTTGAAATGGGAAAAACCGACAAGCGTCACAGAGATCCGGAGTTTTCTGGGATTAGCTGGGTATTATCAAAGGTTTCTAAAGGATTTCTCAAAGATTGCAGTGCCATTGACCAAGCTGACCCGGAAGGAAAATCCGTTTGTGTGGACCAATGAATGTGAGGAAAGTTTCAACAACTTGAAGAAGTGTCTGACTACTGCTCCTGTCCTCGCCTTACCCACTGAAGAGGGTGGATTTGAAATTTATTCAGATGCTTCTGGTACTGGACTGGGATGTGTCTTAATGCAACAAGGGAAGGTAATAGCTTATGCTTCCAGACAGTTGAAGGTCCACGAAGTGAACTATCCAGTTCATGACCTAGAGTTGGCAGCTGTAGTATTCGTCTTGAAAATTTGGAGGCATTATATCTATGGTGAGCAATTTAAGTCTTTTCTGACCACAAGAGTTTGAAATATTTGTTCTCACAGAAGGAGTTGAATATGAGACAAAGAAGGTGGTTAGAATACCTTAAGGACTTTGACTTTTCCATTTAGTATCACCCTGGGAAAGCCAATGTAGTGGCAGACGCTCTAAGTAGACAACCAAGAGCTATGCTAGCTAGTTTGATGCTGGGCGAATGGAAGTTACTGGAGCAGTTTGCAAGTCTGAACATAGACGTGGGAAAGAAGGAAAAACAAGTAATGATTTCAAACCTCCAAATACAATCTGATCTACTGACTGAAATCAAGGAGAAACAGGGAGAGGATCCGTTCTTAGTTCAGATTAGGGAGAAGCTAGAACAAAGACCTGACTTCACTTTATCTGCAGAAGGTAGATTACTGTTCCGAGGTAGGACATGTGTCCCTGATCATGGGGAACTCAAGAAGAGGTTACTAAATGAAGCTCATCAGTCCAAGTACACGATTCACCCTGGATCAACAAAGATGTACCAAGACTTGAAAAGGTCGTATTGGTGGCCAAACATGAAGAGGGATGTGGCCGATCATGTGTCCTACTGTTTAACATGTATGAAAGTCAAGGTCGAGCATTTCCGTACGGCTGGTGGACTGCTACCACTAGAAATCCCGGAATGGAAGTGGGATAGTATCGGTATGGACTTTATCATGGGATTGCCCAAGACTTGAGGTGGTATGAATGCAATCTGGGTAATAGTTGATCGATTGACTAAGTCGGCACATTTCTTGCCGATTAAGAGTACATGGTCAGTGGATGTATTGGCTGCATATATATGTTAAGGAAGTAGTTAGATTGCATGGGGTTCCATCTAGCATAATCTTTGATCGGGACCCTAGATTTACTTCACACTTCTGGAAGGGATTGCAGGCAGCAATGGGTACCAAACTGAACTTTAGTACTGCCTTCCATCCTCAGACTGATGGACAAACTGAAAGGACCAATCAAATTGTGGAGGATATGCTTCGTGCTCTGGTGCTGGATTTTAAGGGTCGATGGGATGATCAGTTGTACTTGATGGAGTTTGCTTACAACAACAACTATCAGGCTAGTATCAAAATGGCTCCATTTGAAGCCTTATATGGCAGGAGTTGCAGATCACCCCTTTGTTGGGAAGAGGTTGGGGAGAACCAATGGGTTGGACCCGACTTGATTGAGGCAACTGTCTGGAAGGTTCAGATTGTCAGGGAACATCTGAAGATAGCACAATCTAGGCAGAAAAGTTATGCAGACAAGAGAAGGAGAGAACTGGAATTTCAGGTTGGCGAGCATGTTTTCTTGAAGGTCTCACCTTCAAGGGGAATACAAAGATTTAGGATCAAAGGAAAACTAAGTCCCAGATTCATAGGGCCATTTGAAATTCTGGAAAGAATTGGTCAGGTGGCATATAGACTTGCATTACCGCCGCAACTGGCAAACGTGCATAATGTGTTCCACATATCCATGCTGCAGAAGTACTTATTCAATGCCGACCATGTAATTGATCACGAGGACTTGGAGATTCGGGAGGACCTGACTTATGAAGAGAAGCTGATCAAACTGTTGGATCGGAAGATTCAGTGACTCAGGAATCGTACCATACCTATGGTGAAGGTTCAATGGAGTCGAGACGGAGTTACTAATGCTACCTGGGAAACAGAGGATAGAATGAAGAAAAACCACCCGGAGCTATTCTCAGGTACAAACCACACCTTTATGCGTAAATTTGGGGACCAAATTTATTAAGTGGGGGAGGATGTAACACCCCAGAAAATTTAGCAATTTAAAAATTTTAGAAATATAGAGGGATAAAAAATAAATAATTGTATTGGAGACTTCCATCACCATGTAATTATGAACCATCAACATGAATGGGCCTATAGAACACATTTGGCCCAAGGATATGAATGAACTGGACAGGGAATTACCCAGTAATTCGTGTAGGTAATTATGCCATAATGAGGAAGGGCAATTTAGGGTTAAAAGATGGTTGATTAGTCATGTAAGGTAAGCCAAAACCGAACTCAATCTCAATTAGTGGTTTCCTAAACCTTGGCTACCTCTTTTGGGTAAGGGAATCCCAGATTTCCTGGAAACTAGGAAACAGAGCTCGTAGCCCCTTTCCTAGTATCGTTAGGACTCTTAACAACATCCTAAAACTATAAGAACTGTCCCTAAACTCTTGGGGAAGGTTAACAACGAAGTTTGGGTCGTTTGGAGGCAAGCAAGAACTTCTGAGGAGCAGGAGAAAGGCTGGGAGTCCGTAGCTTCATCCCCTGCATCTTCTGTTGCATCCAGAACATCAACGGGTTTTAGATCTTCATAAAGGTAGGTGTTCTCGGGCCAAGATTAAAGAAAACCAACACCATCATGTAGTTCTTTGAGTCTAGGTTCATTTTCAATTGGTTTGATTGGTTTGCATGGAGTATACGTTGTGTATTCGTCGGTTTTCTGAAGTCTTGCACAGTTAGGGCTTTTTCTGTTCTTCTAGTTATGCACACGATTCAAGACTGAATTGGACTAAACTTTCTTCATGAAAGTTCTTCCACATGACATCACAATCATCTTCTATGTTGGACGTTTTGTCCAAAGAACCTTCCTTAGAGAGTTAGGAGCATGATAAGAGAGTCTCTGTAGATACTGCGATTTCGGGCTACATTTAACTCTTTGTTCCTCATATGTTTTCTGGGATTCGAGATCTAATTGGATCAAAGTCTCAACATCAAAGTTCTTCTACTAGTTGTCATATTCATCTTTCATGTTGAACGTTTTGTCTAAATATCATTAGTTAGAGTGTTATAAGAGTTGGAAGTGACACACTACAGGGGATATGTCATCTGGTTACACCTGAACATGAGTTTTTGTTCTGGGAAAGGCGCTGTGTCGACACAGCCTAGGCTAGTGTCGACCTGCTGTCCCAAAACAGCCCAAAAAGTGTTCTGGGAAGCCTCTAGTGTCGACACAGTCCCATCTCGTGTCGACACACTCCCCCAGTTTGACCCAGAAAGTGCTGGGAAGCTGATCTAGTGTCGACACCACCTGTGCTAGTGTCGACACACTGTCCCATATTGGTTAAGGGGTTTTCTGGAAGCTGTCTCTAGTGTCGACACTACTTGATCTCGTGTCGACATGACTTGACTTTTTGCCTTGTTTTTGATGCACTGTGTCGACACCACCTGGACTAGTGTCGACACTACCTGACCAGTTTTGCATGATTTTGTCTTGTGTTTGAAGCATTGTGTCGACACCACTTGATCTAGTGTCGACACTATCCTTACAAGATTTTTGTGTAATTTGAGTCTAATCATTTCATGATGTCTTCAAGCATGTACATGGTGTTATAAGGTATGCATGGACTTAAAATAAATCAAACCATTAAAGGAAATGGTAATGATATGAATATGATTCTAATGTGTAAATTTTGATCGTTCTTATGATCCTTGGATTATCTTGTGATCTTGCTTATTGTCAATTGATAAGATAATAATATGATATGAATGTGGGGATGAATACATGATTAGTACGGACATATTAGTGGTGTAAATGTTATGATTTGCATATAAGTTTCATGGTTACATGTTTTCCGGTGTTAATTGATTATTGTCATATGCATACATGTTAGGAAAGTACATGTTCTACATATGATCTGTCTTTAGAAACACCCTCATGTCAAGACATTAATGAATTATGAAACATAAGATATGTCGTTATCCTGCCTTGTTCTTTTGAGCTGTTGTCATTCCTTGACTCTATGAATGATCATGTCATTTTACTATGAGCTGATCATTGAAACTCTGTGGCCATAATGTGAATATGTTTGTTTGGCACAACGTGGGACCTCGGTCCATTTGACCAATGCCTGTGCAATAAGGGCCCTGTCTGGTCCTGGGGAGGAGCACCCCAACGTACTTTTTAACCGCGGGAGTATGGACTTGTGGTGCGTGGCATGTCACTGATACGATATGCAAGATTTGTGTGAATGTGCCTTTGTATGATATGATAAGTCTGATTTGATCTGATAAGATATGATTTGATATGATACGTCTGTTCACGTGAATACGTGATATCTGTGAATATGGCCAATCTCTTTTGATATGATCCTATTCTTGAAATATATATCCATTGTATATGAAATTCGACATTTTGATCTGATATGATATCCGTTCTATTCTGCTATTCAATCTGTTAGTATTGCATACATTGTCATCATATTCATATGCATATCCACCTACTTAAAATGTTAATCATGTATACTAGTGCCCACACATTATTGAGATGTAAATCCTACTGAGCTAGTTCGCTCACCCTATCATCCTACCCTTTTTCAGGAAGTGATGAAGAACCCGTGGAGTCAGATGGGACCGGGCAAGAGTGACGAGCACCAGTCCTAGAATAGATGACAGTTTAGAAATAGAAATTGAGTAGTCTATGTAATAGTGAAACTTTTCTGGAAGATTATTTGAATAATGGACCCTTTGGTTAATTCTTCTTATATGAGGTTGTATCTTGTTGAATGAAATGAATTAAAGTATACTATTGGTGACCATATTATAGTCTTGAATGTGTTGTTATATTTGAATGTGACTCTGCACTATTCAACTGTGATACGCCGTTTGTATCGTTCACGTCTCCGGTATTTATTCTGCTGCTAAATATTCGGGGCGTGACAGCTGGAAATTTCAGGACAAGTGTTTCTGTTGTGGCAGCCAAGACCACAAGGTTAAGGATTGCCCTAATGAGAAAACAAGTTTAGGGAAAAAATGGTAGCACAACCCAAATAGAAGGTAAAGGAGAGGTATCATTTCTAACTCGTTTTTATTTGACCCTGAAGTGACATCATCAATCAATCATTATGTCATGAGTAAATTCACAATTTGATTCCCTGTAAGTCCAGCCCGTAAACACATGTGAATTTGGGGACAAATTCTTTTAAGTGGGGGAGGATGTAACACCCCGAAAAAAATCGGTAATGGGAAAATTAGAAATAAATCGAAAACGATAAAAATAAATATTGTGAAATAGCAAAAATGCACGTGTCATTATCATACATACAAAAACCATTAGAAAATTTCATAAAAATCATAGTTCAACTCTAAATAATACTCCCTAATGACCCACAGAGAAATTCATGCAAAGGAAAATCGGATGGTCCAAGTTTAAGGCATTTTGCGACTGAGTATCGTAATCAGGGGATAAGTCAGGAAATCATTATCACACATACTTAGATGAGTCAGAAAATTAAATAAAAATCATAGATGGACTTCAAATAATATTCTCTAATGATCCATCAAGAATTTTGGGTCAATAAAAGTCATTTGGGATATATTTAAGAGTTAGTGTGACTTCTTATCGTAATTAGGAAATAAGTTGGACAACCCATTATCAAGTGTATAAAATGAGATCATAAACTAAATGAGAAATTTATGGTGGACTCCAAACAATATGTGGGGATAGTCCATAAAAGAAATCAGATCAATGGACAACGTAAGACCCATGAACAAATTCAAGTATGAAATTAGTAAATAAATAACTTCCGTATTATCGGAATAATAGAACTTATGTACCACTATCGTACGTGAGAAAACACATCGGAAATTCTGTAAAAATTATAAGTCAACCCCAAATATTGTCCCTAAGTGTTCCACGAAGGAATTTGTGCAACGAAAAATCTGATTGGTCGAGTGTACGTCACACGTGACCAAGTTACCCGAATTAGGAAACTAAGTCGGAAAATTGTTAACACGAAAAAATGACCCAACCATAAATTAAATAAACATATTGGAGAGACTACCAATATCATGTATTATATCCCATAAACAAGATTGAGCTAATGGAGCACATTTGGCCCAAGGATAGAATTGGGATAAGAAAATACCCAGAAATTCGTGTGTGTAATTATGCAGTGATTAGGGAGGGCAATTTAGGGTTAAAATAAGGGTGATTAGTCAAGTAAGGTAAGCCAAAACCGTACGCAACCCTAAGAGGAGGTTTCCTAAACCTTTGCTACCTCCTTTGGGTGAGAGAATCCCAGATTTTGGAAAGTGGGAAGCAGAATTCGCAGCCCCCTTTCCTAGTCCCATTGGGACATGAATTAGAACTCTAAAACTATAAGGACTCCTCACAAAACATTTAGGGAAGGGTTTGCAACAAGTTGGGGTCATGAGCAACAAGGTTGGAGCGCTGGAGGAGTGGAGAACGGTTGGGGAAAACGTGGTCTTCCTCAACCTCGCTCTGCATCAACCCAGAAATCTGCAGAGAGTTATTAGCATTCAAAGGTAGGTGTTCTCAGGCCAAGATTAAAGAAAACCAACACCATCATGTAGTTCTTAGAGTCTAGGTTCATTTGCACTTGGTTTGACTAATTTTCATGGAGTATACATGTGTATTCGTAGATGTCCCTAAGTCTCGCACAGTTAGGGCTTTTCCCGTTCTTCTTATTATGCACATGATTTGATGCCGAATTAGACTAAACTTCATTCATGAAAGTTCTTCTACTTGTAGTCACAATCATCTTTTATGTTAGATGTTTTGTCCAAAAGTCTTTCGTTAGAGAGTTATAGGCATGGTAAGAGAGTCGCTGCATGATACTGTGATTCGGGCTGCACTTAGCTCTATGTTCTTCATATATTTCTAGGAATTTGAGACCGAATTAGATCAAACCCCCAACATCAAAGTTCTTCTACTAGTTGTCCTCGTCATATTTAATGTTGAACATTTTGTCTAAATGTCATTCGTTAGAGAGTTATAAGAGGGGTAAGTAAATCACTGCATGAGACGTATTTTTGGGTTACCCTTGACCTATATGTTTTCTGGGAAGGCCTCTAGTGTCGACACTACCTGATCTAGTGTCACACACTATCCCAAATTAGCTCAAAAGGTGTTTTGGGAAGGCCTCTAGTGTCGACACTACTTGATCTAGTGTCGACACACTGTCCCAGATTGGCACAAAAGGTTTTCTGGGAAGGTCTCTAGTGTCGACACTACCTGATCTAGTGTCGACACTACTTGACCAGTTCTGCATTATTTTGCCTTGTGTTTGAAGCATTGTGTCGACAACAGTAAGGGGTGTGTCGACACTACCCTTTCAAAAAAAAATTGCATATCTGGGGTCTGATCATTACATGATGTCTATTAGCATGTGCATGATGTTATAGAGTATGCATGGACCTAAAAGAAATCAACCCATTGAAAAATGGTAATGATATGAATATGATTCTAATGTGTAACTGTGATTGTCCTTATGTTCATTGGATTATCTTGTGATCTTGTCTATTGTCAATTGAAATGATAAGAATTTTTTGTGAATATGGGGATGAATACATGTTAGTATGGACTTGTTAGTGAAGTTAATATCATGATTTGCATATGAGTTTCTGTAAGGCCCTCGAATTTGTTGTCATTTTATACTATTTTATGTGAATTCATGTTTGTGTGTAACTTGTATATGCATATGTAGATATCTATGTACAATATTAGCTAGTCGTACTTATGTATGCATGTGTATATTAGTTGTAAATATTGGATGTTTGCATGGTATAGTAGTGTATACATTATACTACATAGGTTTCATGTACATATATGTATGGAGTAAGCATGGATTTGCATGTTTTTAAGCTCTGGCCAAAGGGCCAATTGGAGTCAACATCGGTGGACGTCCATGTGAGTCAACGTCCATATCGTTGGACGCTAACACTTCAGTAGGCGGCCATGGATGTGGACGTCTAGCTCTCTGAAACTCAGTGCGCAGCAGTCCCCGAAATTCTAGGGGCAATCTATCTCAACCATTGGGGACACGTCCCCAACGGCTCTCAAGCCTTCACATCAACCCCGGCGTGAGTTGAGAGGTCTCTCTCCCATAAACAAACCCCTTTTTGCAACCCCGAGACCCTCTCTTGGCTCTTTGCAAGGAGAAGGAGAGAAACCCTAAGCCCTGTGAGAAAACCTGAGCATTGAGAGCTCAGATCCGGCGATTGGAGCTTCATCCGGTGATCTACAGCGACTAGAAGCTAGCTTGGACATAGGAGGAGGCTTCCTCGACCTCGGACTGGAAGCTACAACACCACAGAAGACGAAGTGAAGCTGTTTTGGAGGCTTTTTGGGACTGCCCAAGGAGAGCTTCATCGCCCATTTTCACCCCTTTGGAGATTTTACAAGAGGCAAGTAACCCACCCACTTCGTCCATGTATGTGTCTAGGAGGTTTCTATCATTTTTATGAGATTTTATCGTGTCCTGGATTCCCCCATTCTTCTGTATTTGGAGCTCGGTCTGTCTTTTTGCACGGACCGGAACTTGACGGCAAGATCCCTTGCCGTCAAGCTCTTGATTAGCGGCCAACGATATTGCCGTTAATCTCCTTTAATGGCCAGACTATGCCGTTAAGTTCTTCAGGATAAAACAGTGAGCTGTTCTCTCCTCCTATATGATAAATTTTCGATGTGTTTTCGCATGAGGATATTTGTAAACACTATATGTTATGTATATGGTTAATGGAATGTGTTTGTGAGACTTTTATACTTTTCTGTGATTTATCTAAGTTGTTAGAATTATGTGAAATGCATGTGAAATGAAGATCATGGGTATGGTAGCTTATTGTTTGCATGATCCATGTGTAATTTACTTCCATAAATTTTACAAATGATGTAAATGCATGACAGTCCATGTCCAGAAAATTTGGGAATTTTCCCATGATTATGAAACTTGTTATAATTTTTGTATTAGAAAATAGAGAGCATGCCTAGATTGCTTTAAAACTTCGGAAAATTGCATGTTGTGCAAAAATTTTGGGGAAAATTTTTGTGACATTATGAATGATAGATACAGACCTGTGAACGTCAAATTGAGCATTCATGTTATGTTCCATGATAAATTGAATCATAAATGGCATGAGATTGAATGTTTTAATTCTGTAAATGTAATATGACTCAGAAAAATATGAAAACTTGCATGTGTGATCATAAACCTGAAATTAGTCTGTGGTTAAATTCTCATGTTATTTGGATAACTGTAGAGTGCTCTATGAAATTTCCATGCGAAAACGAGTGTTCAACGCATGCTAATATGAACATGGTTGATTATGTATGTTTCAACCTGATTAGTGTAAGGTACTGAATGTTTGATTTCTGTCAGCAGTGGTATCATGATAGGAAAATAGAGCCATGTGTATAAGTGAGAGAATGTAAAGACATGTGTATATCATGTGTAATATGTGTGTTAAAATCGAAATGTGTAGTGTGTAAGAATGTGCCATGTGTGACACTGCTTCCATAGAGGGCCGTGGAACCGTACCATGGAAAAGTCCCCATGGGAAGGTTCAATGTGTTATGATCCTAAGGGAATTAGGATGAAATCCTAGAGGTGGACAAGTACCACTGGTTAGGGTGGAGACTTGTTCTCCCGGTCTGCGCAATCCAAGAGTCGTCACTGTATTGCCCAGGTGACGTCTATGTGTTATGTGTATGTGATATGTGATGTGTCCTTCTAATGGTGGTTTGGACTATGTGTCACGGCACTAAATTGTGAAATGTGAATGTGAATATGTGTAAATTGTGTAGTGTGAATATGTGTAAACATGCAATTTGTAAAAAGAGAACCATGTGAATGAGTAATTGTGCAAACATGTGAAACCAATGTGTTAGATTGTGAAATTGTGATCCGTGATATGTAATGTGAAATAATGTTATAACAGCAACCTTAAAGTGTATGAAATGATAGTGTGCATGTGCAAGAATGTGTAGAAACCATGATAGGAATGTTTCCTTTTATGCATGTGAGAATCCCATGTTAGTTTCTATCATGTTGTAGCTTAATGTGATTGAATGAGTAGTAAGCATGTGATAGGATATTTATTTTGGAATGTCTTAAGTCATGTACCATATGTTTTAAATTTTGTAGAAATACCATGATAGGTTGTCTCTTATCAATGTTCAAGCATGATATATAGTTTGCTTCGTGAATTGGAATGTAGAACCTACTGTGATGTATGCATGAATGATGTGTATGGAGTTGTTGCTGAGTCTTTTAGACTCACTCCTTGCTTCAGCGTACAGGTTTAGTTGGTGACCCGACACCTTTGGAGGAGACAGTGGAGAGTGACTCCGAGCGTGGCGAGTAGCTTGGTGGAGTCGACGTAGTGACTTTTGCTTCATAGTACATAATGAGGCATGTAATAGAACTATTTTGTAATTGTGGATGAGCTATGTAATCTGTTTTTAGTATTTTAATTATGTGGACTTTAGTTCTCTTAAAAATTGTTATTTGAACCATGTATGTTAAATGTGGATGATGAAATGAAATGACAAGTAGTTCTTTTACTTCCGCTACTCTGTATCTATATTTATGAGCATCTCAGCCATGTGTACTAGTGTTGGGTAAATGTCCCACTGTGACGGGACTCACTATACCGACGTGGATTGGTATAATCGTACCGGTATAAGGAGGGTCGTCGCAAGATTGGTATCAGAGCCCACTAGTTGAGATTGCACATGAATATATATATAAGTCATCATCCCCATTACATGCTAAGTCTACACAGGAATGTCCACTTGTGTAGAAAACATTAATAATGAGTGGAAAATAGATAAGAAAAATGGTTAGGAAATTAAATAGCGTAGCTCTAATGGTGGCTGAAATTTATTGCAGCCATGGCTTCGAGAGGTAGACGTGGTGGTGTGCCTGGTCGTGAGGGCGAGCAGAGGCGTGAGGAGCAGGCAGAGCAGCAGGCCCTGGCACCACAGGGTCCTGTACTTCCCCCACCGCCGCCTGTGGATTATGGAGTGTTCATGCAAGGTTTGATGCAGGCCATGAAGACGCAGGCCCACACCCAAGCTGCACTCCAGGCTCAGTTGGGGATCAGGTCAGCATAATCAATCAAAGTGTAGTCTATTTTATTTAATTGTATGATGTTATGTTTCAATGTGTATTATTTATTGTTTGTTGTAGCATGCTCAAATTCCAGCACAGGACCATGGTGGAGCTTCCTCATGGAAAGATTCAAGAGGATGCTGACACCCTCTTTTAAGGGGGAGAGCGATCCGTTACTAGCAGAAAGCTGGATAAGGGAGATCGAGAAGATCTTCCGGGCTATTAGGTGTGCAGACGATGATAGGTTACTTTAGCCCTCTATATGCTACAGGTATGTGCTAGTTTTATTTGTTATATCCCCTGTTAAGTTGAAGTTGTTTAGTTGGTGCTTATGAAGGTTATGTTACAGGAGAGAGCTGATGTGTGGTGGGCTTCATTACTGCGTACCCGGTTCGAGGACGGCTATTGAGGTTGCTTGGATGAGTTCGTGAGGCTCTTTCGGGCCAAATTCATCCCCGAGCATATCCAGGACAGGATGGAGCAGGCGTTCCTCTCCTTGACTCAAGGCTCCATGACTGTGCTCGAGTATGAGGCCAGGTTTGCAGAATTATCTAAATCTCCCTATCGTGCCGAGCGTGAAGCGTGAAGCCGAGTTGTGAGTTCCTATGACCTGAAGCCATCACTGAGGACGAGGCTAGTGGCGTTTGACCATCGTACTTGGACGAGCCACTTAGTGCTGCTTGTAGACAGGAGGGCGAGATGCACAGTATCTCGAGAGAAGAATGCTTCGAAGAAGAGGCCTACAGCTACGTTTCAGTGGTAGGACAAGAGAAAGCAGTGTACTAGGCACCGCAGCGTCCGGTAAAAGGCAGTGCACAGGTACCTTCTCAACGTTCCCCTGGTGTGAAGAAGGAGTGTCCCCATTGCGGGAAGACACATGGTGGTACGAAGTGTTGGATGATTGCGGGGAAATGCCTGAAGTGCAGAAGCAGCGACCACAAGATCAAGGATTGTCTGAGACTTCAGCAGGGAGTCCAGCGCGGAGCGCCAGCCCCAGCAGCGATAGCAGTGCTCCAGCTACAGGAAGACCAGGAAGGCCTCAAGCCCCAGCTCGAGTGTGTTGCTCTAGCACGAGAGGATGCGAGCAAGCGGAGCATGCACCGAAGGTACGGTTTTACTTCTAGGTGTGCACGCTTGGGTTTTGTTTGATACGGGTGCCACTCACTCGTTCATTTCGGAGTGGTTTGCTAGGCAGTTAGCTCTAGAGTCAGCCATAGAGTCTGAGGAGTTAGAGGTACCTTTGTCTGTACACACACCTGCGGGTATGGTATCGACTAGGAAGTGCATTCTGTCGTTACCTGTGTGCATTGAAGATAGAGTCCTAGAAGGGTGTTTCTTCTTGCTAAAGATGAAGGATTATGATGCCATTCTTGGTCTGGATTGGCTAGAGGAGCACTATGCGTTAGTAGATTGTCGTGGAAAGAGGATTGTTTTCCGCATTCCTGGTGAGGATGAGTTCTCTCATCCCTTGCCAAGGAACTTGGCGGGAAATTGGTCATCTCTGCCGTGAAGGCGATGCGCATGGTAAATAAGGGTTGTGACACTTTTCTTGCCAGCGTGGTGTTAGTACCTGAGGCTGATGAGTCGCCTACTCTTGCAGAGATCGAGGTAGTGCAGGACTTTCCAGACGTTTTTCCTGATGATTTATCTGGATTGCCACCGGATAGAGAGATAGAGTTCACCATAGAATTGCTTCCGGGCACCTCTCCTATCTCAAAGGCTCCATATCAGATGGCACCTGCGGAGTTAGCCAAGTTAAGGAGGCAGTTGCAAGAGTTGCTAGATAAGGGATTTATTCGCCCCTAGTGTTTCCCCTTGGGGCGCACCTGTCTTATTCGTAAAGAAGAAGATGGATCACTTAGGTTATGCATCGATTATAGGAAGCTAAACCAAGTGACAGTGAAGAACAGGTATCCCTTGCCTCGCATTAATGATTTGTTTGACCAGTTGCAAGATGCATCAGTCTTTTCTAAGATTGATTTGTGATCTGGTTATCATCAGTTGAGGATTAGGAGTGAGGATGTGTCCAAGACGGCATTTAGAACCCGTTATGGACATTATGAGTTTTTGGTCCTTCCTTTCGGGTTGACGAACGCCCCTGCAGCGTTCATGGATCTAATGAACAAGGTGTTTAGGCCTTATTTAAATAGCTTTGTTGTAGTGTTCATTGATGATGTGCTGGTCTACTCTCCGGACGAGGCCACACACCGTCAGCATTTGAGGGTAGTGTTAGAGGTTCTTCGTGAGCATAAGCTATTTGCTAAATTCAGCAAATGCGATTTCTGGTTGCGCGAGGTTCATTTCCTCGGGCATGTTATCTCCGGTGCTGGTGTTGCAATTGACCCAGCAAAGGTCCAGGCAGTTATGGATTGGGAGATTCCCAAGACCCCTTTGGAGATTCGGAGTTTTATTGGTTTGGCTGGTTACTATCAGCGATTTATTGAGGGATTTTCATCCATCGCCGCCCCATTGACTCAGCTCACCAGAAAGGGAGTGAAGTTTGTCTTGTCCGAGAAGTGTGAGAGTAGATTTCAATTGTTGAAGACTAAGCTCACGTCAACTCCGGTGTTAGTCTTGTCGAGCGGTGTAGAGGGTTTTGCTATCTACACGGATGCGTCTCGGATTGGCCTTGGTTGCGTTTTGATGCAGCAAGGAAGGGTAGTGGCATATGCTTCTCGTCAGTTGAAGGAGCATGAGAAGAACTATCCGACTCATGATTTGGAGCTTGCAGCAGTGGTTCATGCACTAAAGATCTGGAGGCAATCTTTATGGTGTCAGATTTGAGGTGTTTACCGACCACAAGAGCTTGAAGTATCTTTTCTCCCAAAAGGAATTAAACCTGAGGCAGAGAAGATAGATTGAGTTATTGAAGGACTACGACTTCGACCTTCAGTATCACCCTGGGAAGGCGAATGTCGTGAGTAGGAACAGACCATCTCTCCAGCAGGACTGGAAGATGTTGGAGGATGCAGCTTGCGCGTTGACTGAGTTAGAGCCATTGCTATGCCAGGCTTTTGTAGCTCAGTTATCTCTTAGGTCCTCATTTTGGATGAGGTGATCGAGCAACAGAAAGCCAACCCTAGACTCCAGGAGCTAGTGGGCAAGGCGGGCATCGCTCGTGATGAGGATGGTGTGATTAGATTCCATCACCGAGTGTGTGTCCCTGACTTGGTAGATGTCCGTGAGCATGTGTTAGCAGAAGCTCACAGGTCGAGATTCTCTATTCATCCGGGTAACACTAAGATGTACCAGGATTTGAAGAGGTCATTTTGGTGGTTCGGCATGAAGAGGGATGTGGCAGATTATGTATCCAGGTGTTTAGTATGCCAGCAAGTGAAGGCCGAGCGACAGCGACCATCTGGCCTTATGCAAAGGATGGAGATCCCAGTATGGAAGTGGGAAGCTGTCACTATGGACTTTGTTTCGGGTTTGCCTCGATCTAGAAGGGGCAATGACTCGATTTGGGTAGTTGTAGATAGATTCTCGAAGACTGCGCATTTCTTACCTATGAAGAAGAAGCAGTCAGTAGAGAGTTTAGCTAGATTGTATGTTAGTAGTGTTGTTAGATTGCATGGTGTGCCGAAGTCGATCATTTCGGATCGAGATCCGAGATTTACTTTGAGATTGTGGAAAGGTCTTCAGGATGCGTTAGGTTCGGAGCTGAAGCTCAGTTCGGCGTTTCATCCCCAGACAGATGGACAGTCCGAGAGGACTATCCAGACGCTCGAGGATATGTTGAGAGCGTGTGTGCTGGATTGGAAGGATGATTGGGAGCGTCATTTACCTCTTGTGGAGTTCGCATATAACAATAGCTTTCATGCGAGTATTGGTATGGCTCCATTTGAGGCATTGTATGGTAGGCCTGTAGATCTCCCTTGTGTTGGGAGGAGACAGGCGATAGGAAGTTGATCGGTCTGGACTTAGTTCAGGAGACTTCGGATAAGATCCAGCTTATCAGGAAGAGGCTTGTTGCGGCACAGGATAGGCAGAAGAGCTATGCCGACAACAGGAGGAAGGATCTAGAGTTCGAGGCGGGTGAGCATGTCTTCTTGAAGATATCACCTACTCGTGGTGTAGTCAGGTTTGGCAGGCATAGTAAGTTAAGCCCTAGATTCATTGGCCCGTATGAGATTCTCAAACGGTTGGGCAGCGTGGCATATGAGCTAGCTTTACCCCCAGCTTTGGCTAGTGTTCATCCTGTTTTCCACGTTTCTATGCTCAGGAAGTTTGTCCGAGATCCATCCCATGTGCTTAGTCATGAGCCAGTGGAAATTCAGTCAGATCTGTCGTATGTGGAGCAACCAGTAGCTATTCTTGACCGGAAGGTTCAGCATCTCCGGAACAAGAGTATTACATCGGTAAAGATTTTATGGCGGAACTTCTCGCGAGAGGAGGCTACTTGGGAGCTTGAGGATGCGATGAGGATGAAGTATCCCCTTTTGTTTGAGTAGTGTCATTCAATCTTCGAGGACGAAGTTTCCTTAAGGGGGAGAGGGTGTAAGGCCCTCGAATTGTTGTCATTTTATACTATTTTATGTGAATTCATGTTTGTGTGTAACTTGTATATTCATATGTAGATATCTATGTACAATATTAGCTAGTCGTACTTATGTATGCATGTGTATATTAGTTGTAAATATTGGATGTTTGCATGGTGTAGTAGTGTATACATATACTACATAGGTTTCATGTACATATATGTATGGAGTAAGCATGGATTTGCATGTTTTTAAGCTCTGGCCGAAGGGCCAATTGGCGTCAACATCGGTGGACGTCCATGTGAGTCAACGTCCATATCTTTGGACGCTAACACTTCAGTAGGCGGCCATGGATGTGGACGTCTAGCTCTCTGAAACTCAGTGTGCAGCAGACCCCGAAATGCCAGGGGCAAGCTATCTCAACCATTGGGGAGACGTCCCCAACGGCTCTCAAGCCTTTACATCAACCCCTGCGTGAGTTGAGAGGTCTCTCTCCCATAAACAAACCCCTTTTTGCAAACCCAAGACCCTCTCTTGGCTCTTTGCAAGGAGAAGGAGAGAAACCCTAAGCCCTGTGAGAAAACCTGAGCTTTGAGAGCTCAGATCCGGTGATTGGAGCTTCATCCGGCGATCTACAGCGACTAGAAGCTAGCTTGGACATAGGAGGAGGCTTCCCCGACCTCGGACTGGAAGCTACAACACCACAGAAGATGGAGTGAAGGTGTTTTGGAGGCTTCTTGGGACTGCCCAAGGAGAGCTTCATCGCCCATTTTCACCCCTTTGGAGATTTTACAAGAGGCAAGTAACCCACCCACTTCGTCTATGTATGTGTCTAGGAGGTTTCTATCATTTTTATGAGATTTTATCGTGTCCTGGATTCCCCCATTCTTCTTGTATTTGGAGCTCGGTCTGTCTTTTTGCATGGACCAGAACTTGACTTCCATAAAATTTCCGATGTGTTTTCGCATGAGGATATATTGTAAACACTATATGTTATGTAATATGGTTAATGGAATGTGTTTGTGAGACTTTTATACTTTTCTGTGATTTATCTAAGTTGTTAGAATTATGTGAAATGCATGTGAAATGAAGATCATGGGTATGGTAGCTTATTATTGCATGATCCATGTGTAATTTGACTTCCATAAAATTTCCAGATGATGTAAATGCATGACAGTCCATGTCCCGAAAATTTGGGAATTTTCCCATGACTCTGAAACTTGTTATAATTTCTGTATTAGAAATAGAGAGCATGCCTAGATTGCTTTAAAACTTCAAAAAATTGCATATTGTGCAAAAATTTTGGAGAAAATTTCCGTGACATTATGAATGATAGGTACAGACTGGAATGGTCAAATCGAACATTCATGTTATGTTCCATGAAATTGTATCATAATGGCATGAGATTGAATGTTTTAATTTCTGTAAATGTAATGTGACTCAGAAAAATATGAGAATTGTATGTGTGATCATAAACTTGAAATTGTCTGTGGTTAAATGTCTCATGTTATTTGGATAACTGTAGAGTGCTCTATGAAATGTCCATGCGAAAACGACGAGTGTTCAACGCATGCTAATATGAACATGGTTGATATGTATGTTTCAACTGATTAGTGTAGGTACTGATGTTTGATTTCTGTCAGCAGTAGTATCATGAATAGGAAAATAGAGCCTGTGTATAGGAGAGATGTGAAGAAAATGGTAATATGTGTGAAAATCAGAATGTGTAGTGTGTAAGAATGTGCCAGGTGTGACACTGCTTCCATAGAGGGCCGTGGAACCGTACCATGGAAAGTCCCCATGGGAAGGTTCAATGTGTTAAGATCTAAGGGCATTAGGATGAAATCCGGAGGCGGACAAGTACCACTGGTTAGGGTGGAGACTTGTTCTCCCGGTCTGCGCAGTCCAAGAGTTGTCGCAATAAGGAATCCAATTATTTTGGATTATTCTCTTTTACCACATGCTAAAATAGGAGTCAAATCCTCTAAGGACTCTCTCAAGTGATTGATTTCGGGATTTCAAGGCATTTTTAGTGGATATAATGGGCTCAAATCAAGGCAAATGATGGGCTCAAGGTGAGTGACCAATTAGGGGCCCACTAAGATAGCAAGAAATGTGGTTCAACCCATTAGCCATGATCGGGTGTCTACAGATTGCCCCTCCTTGGCTTCTACTTTGCAGGGGAGCGAAGCGGAAGTGGAGTGGAGATGTCATGAAGTGACAATGGAATGGAGATGACGCGGAGTGGACTGAAAAGTGGAAGCCAAGGTGAAGAGACACCCGATGTTAACTAACAAGCAATGGAATCCTTGTGAAAGCCCCGAGTCGGTTGCTCGAGTAGATGCAAAGAAGAGCACAAGTCTGGACGAGAAGAAGAAAGAAGAGGACGATCAACCTCTCGATTGAGAGGTACCCTAGCCGATTGGCCTGCAGGTTTCGTTTTGGAAGGACATGTGCGTGCCAGGCAGGTAACTCATGACTCTGTCCTGGGAGCGGTTCGCAACCAAAACGGATCAAAGGAAAAGGAGGAAAGTTTGGATAGGAATCCAGACAGGGAAATTCTTGTCAAACTGACGGGAACAACTTGCTCGGAGGCAAACCTTCCGATTCGGAGTGGAATTGGATTTCTTGTTTGGAATTTGAAGGATGATTGGGCACTCAACAAGAGCTCATCAATGGTCAGGAATGAGTCAAGAAGGCTCAAAGTCCTACATGATGCATGCTGGGCTAAAGTAAAAAAAATCATCAAAACGAATGCAAAGAAAAAGGGAAAATAGAAAATATATCAAGGATAATATTGCTAAGCCAAATAAGAACGGGTCAAGAGACTACCCACAACACAGTGCAGGCCTGAATCCATCGTCCCCGATCTTAACTAGCTCAACGGCCTATCCAATGGTAACAATGTGCACCTAGATTATCATAGTTTTTGGTAAAGGGGAACTCAAATCCCAGAGCACATTGAGAACTAGCTGGTCCTTGAAACGATATAATAGATAGGATATCATATAGTAATGCCGGGAGTAAGGGTAGAGATACAATACCTGACTTACCTGTGACGGCATTTCCTGACTTTTCGAATCATCCATGAGAAAATAAGCATAATAATCACAAGATGACAGATGAATTAATGAACATAGTCAAGGAACACACATAAAAGCACAAGCAAGAGAAATAATCACTTGAGTAAAAACGCGACGCACTAATCGACCGCGACCTTATCGCGTCGCAGCGCCCTGTCGCGACAGAGTCGCGTCGGATCGCGGCGTCGCGACTCGGACAGAGTCCTAAAAACGCAGAAAAGAAAAACAGGACTTAGACTTATCCTAAGATATCTAGACTAGCACTAGGACTCCTAAACCTTTCCTAGACTTATCTTAACTCCTAGTTGCGGGATTAGAGTGGGTTTCTAACTCCCTAAGGCTTATAAATAAAGGGTTTGGACTGCTAATCCCGCAGCTAAATTCTGGCATCCTCTGCTCTCCAAGTTCTTCATCCTTCTTCAATTCTGCAGCCATGAAGAGGAAGCTTTCAGAGTTTGCAGAGGCCATCCCTCCCTACTCCGGCCCAAAGGCAGCTAGGGAGTCCTACACCGACCTCCAGCACCTCTCAGCCATCCCAAGACACATCTATTCCGCCCGGATCTTCAAGTAAGTGGCTTCTCTCCCTGAGTTTGTGCACTTTTGCATTACTCTGCCTTTTCTTCTGTTTTGCTCTGTTTTTCTTCTCCTTCTCATCTCCTCCTCCTCCTTTCTTCAGATCCTCCCTGGTCATAGGCGGTCTCTAAGCTACCATGGCTGCTGCCGATGCTTGACATGCTGCCTCCGGCCTCAATTTCCCTCCTAAAAGAGTGGGGATTGTCTACGGTGCTAGTACTCACCAAGAAGTACAACAAAATCGTTCACACGTGGGATAGCATCACTGCACTTGCCGAGCTGTGGCACACTCAAACATTCTTTTGTCTTTTCCAACTTTGAAGCCACCGTACTTCTGGAAGAATTGGATGTTATGCCTCGGTCTTCTGCGCTACCACCGAGGCGAGGAGATAAAATTATCGTACACCGTGGGCAGATCAACTCGTGGAGTATTCTGGCCAATCTGACCTCCATGAAGAACGACCTACACTCCATGACCAGTGGCATGCACGTCCAACTACTCCCCATCGCACAGTGGGTCGTCTCGCAATGCAAGCGGAAAACCGGGAGACACGGCGCCATTGCCAAGGCGGCGGCCATCTGCATCTACGGGGTCATACTCTTCCATCTGAAGACGGGACCATCTCCTTCGCCAACCTGAGCATCATCGATTCTATCTCAGAAGGTCTGACCATCGGCCAAGCAGTCTTGAGTTATCTATATGCCGGTCTGTCTTCTGCAGCACTTGGAGGGCCCTTTACGGATCGGTGATTGCCCTCGAACTATGGATGGGGATGCACATCCAATTCGGGCGGAGGGGGGCTTGACTGTGGAGTGTAAGACGATGCTGAACCATCCGTTGGTATACGTGGGCGGACCACTCCACATGAGCACTCGGGCTTGGTGCAAGACGCACAAATAAAGGGCATCCAAGCGTGGCGCGGGTACCTCCGAAGTTTGACCGTGGCGGACTTCGACGCGCGTCCCCAGTTCATGCACGGCAAGATGATATCTCTCTCAGCGCACCGGTCTTGCCTTGAGGTTGCTGGGCAACGAGGCGCTTATTTTTACAACCGGACCGATGCTACCTTCAGTGTGGTGCGGCCGGACAGTGGTTCCAATCCTCTCACACTTCCCGCCTATCCAAGAGAGGAAGAGGGGTGACGCGCAGGACGAACGTGACATGCGCAGCGCCATCGTCCATTGGGAAGGATGTGCTATGAGCCTGATCCTAGCAGAGGTGGAGGAAGATGATGAAACGGTCAAAGAGTACGTTGAAGCTTTGAAGACGCTCCAACCTGCAGGAGGAGATGCTCGATTTATTTGATTTGATTTGTGGGCCAGATAGTAATTAGGAAGGTACTTAAGAGCATTGCTAGGTTGTTTTAGGATGGATTAGGGAGTGTAAAGATTTTGAATATGAATGAATAAGAATGGATTCTCTGCGCAATGCAAGTGCTTGTTGATGACGCGACGATCAGGAGCGTCGCCTTTATGTCGCGGCCTAGCGGTGCGTCGCGACTATGTCGCGACGTCCCTTCTTGACGCGACATGAACGCGACGGCGCGCTGCGTCGCGTCACGAACCGATCGATTCAAAAGCAAATGGCCCCCCTTCCTTCTTCTTTCCGGTTTTCAAAACTTTGAACCTGAACCTTCAAACCTTTGACTCCTTCCCAAGCTCCCCTTGTCCAGACCTCCTTGCTAGCCCGAAACACCAACTAAGCGACCTACATTGTGATGGACGACGGAAAAGAGAGCGGCGAGGGCTCATCGCGGGGGAAACGCCACGCGGAGCGATGATACTCGCGACGACGGGTGGAGAGGCCCTCTGCCGAGGAGAGGTGCCCGAGGCCGTCACGGGAGTGGAAGAGGAGGAAATGACTCCGATTATGAACATGGAAGAGGAGAGGAAGAAACGGGCCAAAGCGATGAAGTCGGTAAGTATCCTCGACCCTAAACCTTGAATGATAGTAGTAGAGAGATCCACGGAGCCTCTGGAGGGCGTATGTAGGGCGAGAGGCCCATGAAAACAAGGATCAAACAAAGAAGGCTCCGGCCGGTTTGAATCTGAAAACGCGTCAGCCCGACCCGTCGCGACATGGTGTCGCGACGGGGCGGGGCGTCGCGACAGTGTCGCGGCGCCTAGGGTAGTCGTGACCTTATCGCGACCTATGAAGGCGACGCGATAAGGTCGCGGCGGCCCGCACCGTCGCGACAGGGTCGCGGCTATAGGAGCTGTCGCGACTTGACCGAACACACAAATAAAACCAGAATTTGAACTTGAATGAATTTTTGCAGGGTGAAATGAGGGCTCGAGTGTCATGGACACTGGTGCTAGCTGTCTTCCTGGCCCTCCCCCCCTTTCAGCGAGAGAGAGTAGATGAGATGGGGTTTGGGCAGGTTTTAGGATTGAGAGGATGAGGGTGGACCCGGCCCTCACCCAGGCCCTGCGTAGCAGGTGGGACACGGAGGCGAGTGCCTTCGCGTTCCCTTGGGGGCATATGATCCCCAGCCTAGAGGATGTGAGCCGGATCACAGGGCTCAGAGTGTACGGGCGGGCAGTGAGCGGGTATACCTACCCTTGCTACCATGACCTAGCCGAGCGGCTCTTAGACCTTCCCGTGGAGCGTAGGTCTTCCCTAGTGCCTAGAGTAGCCTTGCAGGAGAGTCTAGGTCTATTTGAGGCAGGGAAGAACGCAGGGGAGACTGAGGATGAGTATCTGGAGCGGTTGGCTAGAGTCAGTAGGAGGGAATTAGCGAGTGAGCCTGGGCCGCAGGCGGACTTGGACTTGCGCCGCTTCCTCGTCCTCTTTCTTGGTAGACTTTTGTTTGCCACGAGGGGCGACGCAGTCCACTGCCGCTTCCTGCCCTTGCTGGCGGACTTAGGTGAGGTAGGGGGGTATGCTTGGGGGGCAGCCTTCTTAGCGCACCAGTTTGACGGCTTGAGCGCCACCGAGCGGCAGACGTCCACGAGTGGTTTCTACCCCTTCCTTCAGGTACACTTTCTCTCCTAACTCTCTTAGATTCAAACTTCAGTTTTGCTTGAACTGCCAACTAATTTGCCTTTATTTTGCAGATTTGGGCCTATCTACATCTCCCAGCCCTGAGGAGAGGGGAGCTCACACGGCCGGGCCTCGTGCCCATTGCACGCCGTTGGGACTCTCGCCGAGACACCGCCACCTGGCCGACCAGTTGGAGCACCTCCAGGAGGCAATCGACAGCTACCCTTATCTGGATGTAAGTATCCTTGATTCCCTTCTTTGGAATTATTTGCTTGAAATGACTGATTACTTCTCTTTCTTGCAGGTGGTTTGGCAGCCATACCTGGGGGAGGGTGATGAGGGACAGCCTTGGTTGGTGCAGGCCCGCCCCTACTTCGGTAGGTCGGTGTGGTTGCATGCACTCAACCTCGTGCTACCTCTGAACCTATTCCTGACCAGCGCTCCTTGGGCCTCAGGCAGAGTGTCGTGGAGTTCCCCGTCGGGACCGGTTCCGCCGGCCGGGTCGGAGCTTCCGGGGGCTTCACGACACGACAGACTGGAGGGAGCGGGCTCGCGAGCAGGTAGAAAACTGGGAGCGGAAAAGTAAGGGGGTCAGATCAGACGCGACCACCGATGATGCCTACCTCCAGGCGTACGCCTTGAAGTACGGAGGAAAGGTGTACAAGAGCGCCCGACACCAGGTAAAACCTTCTAACCACAACTCAAGAATTGGGATTTAATGATTAAAAACTGACGATTTGCAATTCCTTGCAGGTGGACGTGACCGGTGAGATCGCATCGCTCCGAGCCTTGCTCCAGTCAGCGGTGAAGGATCGGGAGGCAGCCCAGAGGCAGGTGACAGAGCTGGTAAGTACTGTGGTTACCTTTCAGCCCCTTTTAATTTAAGCAAGATTTTGAAACTGACCTGCCTTTTACGTGCAGCGGAGTGAGCTGGAGAGAGTGAGGGGTGCCGGAGCAGGCGGCGCTTCCTCTTCTCGGGGCGCAGGGGGGTCTCCATCACTCATGGAGGCTCGACTGGCAGGAGCTGTGCTGAGAGCCGAGGAGGCTCAAAGGCATCTGGAGGAGCGGGTGAGTTCATTAAAGGCTTTGAGTTGATTATTTCCAAACGATGCTGAATAATGCTTGTTGTGCAGGAGAGAGACTTGGAGCTGACCCATGAGCACGTCATGACGCTGCAGAGCGAGAGAGACCAGCAGCGCGTCCGGGCGGAGGCAGCTGAGGCACGAGTGGCAGAGATGACCCAGGAGCTGGCGACGCTGCGGGTACAGAGGCCACCCGGAGATCAGGAGGAGGTCACCCGACTGCGTGCAGAGTTGCTAGCAGCAGACCTGGCGCGGAGCCTCCAGCAGATTGTGACGGACATCGGCCGTTCACGCAGCCGGAGCCGGGAGTGGCGTGAGCGTCAGCAGGGCGACGGGGCCTCCGTCGGGCAGTACCTAGCGGGTTCCTCCAGTAGGCGGAGGAACGAGGAGGAGGAGAGGTGCCGGCCGGGCGAGGGTAGTGCTCATGAGGGTAGAGGGGGTGGCGAGATGTTGCCACCTCCAGATAGGAGAGAGGGATCCGGGGAGAGTGGTGGCGGTCAGTGAGGAGTCTTGTGAGCCACCTCCCTTTTATCGATGTACATCTTGTTCATACCTTAGTGCAGTTTTATTTTTATGCCAATGCTTATGATGAATGAATGGTTTGTGATTGACACGAGTGAGAGGCGAGATTCAAACAAGCGAGAGAGAGAGATCTGAGCGCGACGTCATACTCTGCTTTCTTTAAAATTCCTGTTCCTGCACACACTTAGAAGAACAAGTTAGATCTGTTCTTAGGTTCGGCCCCTTGCACAGAACATGATAAAAGCTAACTCCGCAATTTGTCAAGGGGCCGAGCCTTATTAAATAGGCGAAAAGACTATGAAAATAATGCATGCTAAAGAAAAGGAATATGTACATGCCCTTATTTTGAGGATCTTTTGATTTTTTTGGATTTTTGGAATTTTTTATTTTTCTGGTTTTGGGGATCTTCTGATTTTTTTGGATTTTGGGGATCTTTCGATTTTTTGGATTTTGGGGATCTTTTGATTTTTTTGGATTTTGGGGATCTTTTGATTTTTTTGGATTTTGGGGATTCTTTGATAACAACACCTCTTAATGTTGAGTGATCAACCGTGGCCTTACCTCTACCTCACTTTGGCGAGTAAGATTTATGTGCAACGCATATTCATATTAGGTTTGCCAAGTTTTCTTGTCCCTGTGACAACAATGTTCCAACACAGACCAAGCGCATGGATTCTTTGGTCATTTTAGGAGGGATAGGAAGAATGTAAATGAGATAAGACTTAATCTTGGGGTCGGGGTTGCTGACTTGTAAGACTTGCAACGAATAAGTTACATGTGCTATTTATCTGTTGTCCAAGGACTTTAGGGCCACAATATTTGCTCTTTGTCTGGGGCATGCGTGCGACCGGGCTCAAGGGCGTCCCGCGGGGAACTGTACTGCCACTCTTTAACATGCCCCTTCACTTTGTCATTTTGTCGCTTTATTTTCTTTTTTCGCTATATGCTTTTCTTAGAACTGCCCGTCCCTTTTGAGACTTCAAACATGGTTTATACCGTTGCAGGTTTACAAGTTAG
The DNA here is from genome assembly GCA_014218235.1 of Colocasia esculenta. Lineage (NCBI taxonomy): Eukaryota > Viridiplantae > Streptophyta > Magnoliopsida > Alismatales > Araceae > Colocasia > Colocasia esculenta. The sequence continues at coordinate 100,960,639 of CM024757.1, forward strand.
CTTTCCCCTTGCCCCTAGACCTTGTCCGAATAGGGAGAGAATTGACCTCTTGTTTCTCTGAGCAAGGGCTAAGTGAGAGCACTGTATATGGAGGAACAACGACCTTAGGCTTACCATGTTGAGTACGTGATTGCACATAAATATTATTTCGTCAATATGAGAAGGAGCGAGACACTTGGCAAATGGCTACTTATTAATGGTGTTGTTATCCAAAGACTTTTGATCAGGGGTAGAATCTTTTAAGATATAACCCATTCCAAGGATGAGAGAGTTCATCACCATCGGCGTTAACTAACCTATACACGTTTCCCGGGTACACTTCTTTGATGACGTACGGCCCTTCCCAGTTTGCAGACAATTTTGACCTTGGACCTCCAGGTTTTATGAAAATTCGCTTCAAAACCATGTCTCCTTCTTGAAATTTACGCTCAATCACTTTCTTTTGAAAAGACCTTGAGAGTCTATTTTGGTACGAAAGCACGTGATCGGCTGCAGCTAGACGCCGTTCGTCTAAGAGTTCTAGTTGCGTAAGTAACGCCTCCCGATGTTCATCGGGATTAAGTTCTTTATCCAACTGAATTCTTAGCGAAGGGATGAGGATTTCGTGTGGACATACCGCTTCCATTCCATATGTGAGTGAGAAAGGGGTTTGCCCCGTAGGTGTGCGGATGGAGGTGCGGTAAGCCCACAGAGCCTCAATTAGCTTTTCTGGCCAATCAGCGAATTTATTAGACTCACAAGTTTTCTTTAAGATTTTCAAAAGCTTGTTCGTGGCTTCGGCCTGGCCGTTGCCCTGCGGATAATAAGGAGACGAATGATGCAAAGAAATATTGAACTTCTTACAGAGGTCTTGAAGGTCTTGTGATATGAACTGGGGTCCATTGTCGGTGACGATGCTGCCAGGTACTCCAAACCGCGCAATGATGTTCTTCATGATGAATCTGCACACGGTCGAACCTTTGATTTCTGCAAACGCTTCTGCTTCGGCCCATTTGGTGAAATACTCAGTAGCAGTGAGGATGAAGGATTTTTGTTTTATCTGAGCATTAGGATCACCAAGAGGCCCAATGATATCAAAGGCCCACATGGAGAAAGGCCAAGGAGAAGACAGTGGATGTAAAGAGGAAGACGGAGCATGAATTTTATCGGCATGGATTTGGCATCTGACACACCTACGGACGTAGGCGGCACAGTCTTCTTCTAAGGTTGGCCAGTAGTAGCCCTGCCTAAGGATCTTTTTGGCTAACATCTAACATTCACATGCCCTCCATTCGCCGGAGTGAGATCCTTCTACTATCTTCCAAGCCTCTTCATCGGTCACACATCTGAGGAGCATTCCATTTAGAGCGCGTCTGTAGAGAACTTCACCCACGAGGGTGTACTTTAAGGCTGCTCTACGGATAGCTCGCCTATCTTCTGCTTCGGCTTCTTCCGGGAAGGTACCGTCTTTGCAAAATTGCTCAATCTCACGATACCACGGGCTTTCTTCTTCCATCAATTCCCCCAATTCAACAAGCAACAACTCCTTCGCTTCTTTCTTCTCTGCCTTCAACACTAGGGAGCTCCTAAGGTTCGAGAACCAAGGATCCTGAGTTGAGGGAGCTTCTAATCTCTGAACGGTGATAGTCTCAGCGCTACGGCTGAGAGGGAAGGAGAGAGATGAAGCTAATGATGCCAGAGCGTCGGCCAGAATGTTCTGAGAGCGAGGAGTATGAATGTAGATGAGTTGGCGGAATTGCTTGGCGAGGAGCGTGACCAGATCTTGATACGGCTTGAGCTTGGGGTCACGAGTGCGATAGGTAGAGAGAACTTGCCGAAGGACGAGCTGAGAGTCTCCTATGATCTTAAGGTGACGCGCGCCTAAAAGGTAGGCGAGCTTAAGACCGGCCAAGAGAGCCTCATACTCGGAGATGTTGTTGGTGGCATAGAACTGAAGTTGGTAAGCTAAAGGAATGGTGATCCCTTCTGGGGTGAGCAAGACTGCACCTATGCCCCGTCCCCTAGAATTGAGAGCTCCATCGAAATGGAGTGACCAGAAGGGATCATGAGAGACAAGTGATAGGTTTTCATCGGGGAAATCCTCTTGAACCGTATCACTATGAGGAAGAGGAAGGTGAGCAAGGTGCTCAGCAATGGCATACCCTTTTATGGCTTTCTGAACAATAAAGGAGATATCGAACTGAGAGAGGAAACTTTGCCAGCGAGCCAATCTGTCGGCGAGGACTGGCTTCTCAAGGAGATACCTAATAGGGTCCATTCTAGAAATCAAACTCACCTTATGAGCTAGGAAGTAGTGCTTCAATTTCTGCACTACCCAAACTAGCGCTGCACAAGTTTTTTCCATTGTGGTGAGTTTGAGCTCGGAAGGATTGAAGAGCCTAGATAAGTAGTAGACTGCCCTTTCTTTGCCGGATTCATCATGTTGGGCAAAGACAGCTCCTAGGGAGTCCTCAACAGTTGACAGATATAGGATTAGGGGTTTCCCAAGGACAGGTGCCTGAAGCACG